>OX424574.1:167487768-167795268 GCA_949152435.1 Gastracanthus pulcherrimus | reverse complement strand
AAGGATCCGAATTGACTTCACAGGTGTAAAAGAGTTTAATTTTTAATATTTACATTTGAGAGATCCTAGTATAAAATTTGAGGTCTTAACAAATATGTGCAAAACACATAGTTAAACATTCTGTTTATTTTGAGATTGCAGCATCGACTAAACAGACATACGTCCATCAAATTGACAGTCAACCGGAAATTCTTATGTAACACACAGTCATTGCTTAAGCGTTCTGTTACGATTGTTACTCGTATAATAATCAGGCGTGATTCAGACCCCTCATCAAAAAAGTGTAAATTTGTTCAAATATACTATTCTAATTAAGACCATCAGTTTCATATATGTATATAAGAAGACATTGTTACTTTTTAAATGTTATTAGTACGTATCAAAGAAGCGAAATGAATGTAACTATAATAAAAAGATACGTTAGCTTTGTTTGTTTAATAGATTTACCGTTAGGTTATTCTAAATATCATTTTATAAATAAATCATTATTCTTTCATATCAGTAACAATTTTTGAAAAAATATACTCTTTTTCGTTCAGACACTTGCCTGACAACAATCTTAGAAAATAAACTTTGATATTCTCAATTACACCACAATTATTTTGTTATTCCAAACAGTCAAAATCCAATCTATCACTGAATATCCCAAATTCCCCAATCACAGCTAAAACTCATTCCTCAATAAAACGCTGAGTTTGAAACACACCGAAAATTCGCACAACCTGAAACCAAATTTCTTTTGCGTCTCTTGCTCGCGCGCGATATTCAACACCGCTTGCGCTGCGACATAAATAAAATCTCTCTTTCACTGGTTCGTCGTTGTCGGTGCGGAAGAGAGCATCTCGCGTGGGTGTCTCCTCTATCTCTCTCTCTCTCTCTCACACACACAGGAATGTTTTTCCCACGATCAATACGTACACACGCACTCGCTGCCGCTGCCGTTGCTCCTTTTTGCGCGCCTCCGCAGTGCGAGAGAGAGTAGAGCAATTTTCCTCCTCCTAGGCACTCGCGCGGCCGCGTATTGTCAATGTCACGTCGAGGCGCTTATCGCGTTAATTTCTCTCCTCTCCGCCTGTCTCTTGAGCTCATTGTGCGCCTTTCGCTGTGTTTTGTATGTAGCCCGCGGAGCTTGACCTACTATCGTTAAAGTGGGGTGATTCGGGATGTACGGAGATGCTGAAGTGGCGCGCTTGATTTGCTTTTTTATTGTCGTGTCCGCGTGGGTTATGGTTGTTGTTGTTATTGTTGTTGACGTTTTGAGACGCAGTTTCTAAGTGATTAATTAAGTTTTGCTATCTACGGGAATCATGATTGATGATAGGGTTTAGTTTGTTAAAGTGTTTGTTTACGACGTTGTTAATGGGACCGGTGTAATGGAAAATTGTTTTTCTATACGTATTTTGTGTGATGACTCAAATATATATTTAGTATTATGCTTTAGTTTATCAATGGTGAAGAAACTCATTACATTGCGACCACGAAGAATTCTATTAATCAGCTCAGGGTCGGGCATTACAGAAAAAAGCGATTATAAAAACCTTTCAGAAAATCTTTCCACCATGATCTAACTATCCACACGAGCAGTCAAACCAAAGGACCTGGATTATTGTGTTATCCCTCTTCTAAAGAAGAGCGTGGAACTTATTTATGTTAAAACTTGTTATTATGATAAAGTTCAACTATATTCAACTATATATACATATTTATTGTGTTATATATATATATATATATATATATATATATATATATATATATATATATATATATATATATATATATATATATATATATATAATTTAAAAAATTCCTGTATCGTTTTTAAATATTTTTTTCACTTGCTGAAGTGTTTTGAAGTTGTTTTTACTAACAGTACTGTATTTATTGTATTAAAGTGCTGCTATTAATTTGTTCGACTTAGTATAATTTAAAAGTGTAACGATTAAAATACATCTAATTATAAGAAGACAAGATAATATCTGTTTCTAAAAATAAAAGGTGAAAACTAATATTTGTGCAAAATAAACAAATTTATTACAATTAGCGCATGTTTTACATAATGATAATTAATATATAATACAACCTATTTTAATAAATACAATATCGATGTATCTTACGAAAAAATAGCAATTAATTTTTTAACAAAATTGCCTAGGTTTTTATGAGGCAGAAAAAGTTGTGATCTAAATAACAAAAAATGTCCAACAAAGTATACAAATAAACCATATTAATCAAGCAAATAGTTTGGCATTATGTTTTTCTAACGGAATAACTAATATGGTAGCATAAAATGCAATTCTTTATAAGAAGCGTCAATATACACAATACCATTTTACACTGCTTTAACACTAATGAACAATCGCAACTGCTTCTCATTGAAGAATCCGAAAATTCTTTCTGAGCAAATCTCCGGAAAGTGTAAACCTGTAACCAATTCCAAGGCATCCTCCGCTTGTTCGACCAAACATCTTCTAATTACACTTTTTCTAAACTGAACTGTCACAACATTACCCAGTATCGGATACGCTACCGTAAACTCTTCGCACTCCAGCGTGCCCAACAAGACCTCGTTCCGCGTGTGAACTGTCATCTTGTTGATGTCCCCGAGCACATCGTACATCGTCGTGTACTTATCAATCCAACACTCCCGCATCCTCTCAACTTCAGTTTCATCCAAATCCAAGCAACCAATCGCGATCGTGCCCTTGCAATTTTCAATACCGACACTCGATCCAAGCTCCAGCAGCTAATTCATGCTGCTTACGTCTCCGAACACGCAGGCCCAATGAAGCGCTGTATTGCCATTGTTAGCATTCTGGTAATCAACGTTGACACCCTTACCGTGCATCAAATAGTTGATGAACACGTCGGAGCCCTTCTTCTTACCGACGAGTATCGTGTTGAACGCCATTCTGAATGGAGTAATTCCATAACTGTTTGGAACATTCGCATTGAAGCCTGCCTTCAGAAGAATAGTCACTATCTCCTCGTTTCCGAGCTTCAATCCACAGTGCAGCAGCGTATTCGAAAAACAACCGTATACTTTGTCACAGTCGGGTCCGCTTTGTATTCCAGCAGAAGTTTAAAGATGTCGCTGTGTCCAGACGCAGTGACCATCAGGATAGGCGAATCTCCATGTTCGAGACTAGTGTTAGGGTTTGTGCCATTTACCAATAATATTCTCACAATGTTCGTATCCAACCTGTTGACTGCATGATGCAGCGGCATATTGAGACTGCTATCCTGGACATTCACCTGTGCACCATACTGTAGCAAAATTTTGACAATGGTCTCGTAACCCCTTGAGCAAGTCAAATGTAATGCAGTTTCGCCATAGTTTGATTGCGCATTTACATCAACGCCAGCGGATAGCATCAACTTGACTGTCTCATCTAATGTTATTAAGTCGAGCGTAAAGCGCTAATTAAGTAAGTAATGCAAAGCTGTTTTTCTTTCAATCGTATGTAGCTTTATATCTGCTCCGTGCTCTAGGAGAATTTCAATGATATCCTTGTTCATTGAAAATGCGGTCAGGTGAAGCGGGGATTCTTCAATCTCGTTTTTGGCGTTCACATTTGCTCCTTTATACTATAACTTCTTTACGACTTCCATGTCCATCGTAGTGTAAATGGCATAATGCAAAACAAAGTTACTTAATTCAGATTTATTTTCAGAAGATCCACGAAGTTTAGTCAATTCTACTAATACTTCGTCCATTATGATTTTCAGTTTGTCTACTTTTTACTAGTAAATACTAAAATTTGTCAATAAACACTGTGAAAATTACTGATGAATGCAAGTGTTGTTATAAACTATTGTGTACAGTTCTAAATGCAAGTGTTGTTATAAACTATTGTGTATAGCTCTAAATGCAAGTGTTGTTATAAACTATTGTATATAGCTCTACAGATACTATGCGATTGATGGAGCATTGAAAACCACGCTCTTATTTATATATCAAATGCTGAAAATAGAATACTCTTTTCAGTTGAATGCTTGATCATTGAAGGATTGCAATTCAGAGAATGCAAAAGGTTTTCGTATTAAAGCTTGTAAATACACTTGTAAAGGGTTCATCGTTGTGAAATGTTGATACACATTTTCCTAGAATATTAAAGAATTCTGGCTAGCAATACCACTTACAAGGAAAGTGTACCAGCTATGGGAATCGGATTTTGATGAGACTTTAGGAGATGTTTGTTAGTACCTAGAAAATACGAGTTTGTCTCATAACAGCGATTAACGCGTTTTCAACCCCGCAATATAAGCTATAGTATTGTTTTATTCGTAAAAATTAGCACCTACTATAATAATTATAACTCGGAATGTACTTGGTATATGAATATGTTTGAACATTGGTTTGAAATGAATTAAAAGAAGATGAAAGCAGCTTCGACTTGCCTAATGTTTATTTTGTATTTTAATTTGAATCCTATTCATATAACACCGAATATATATGCCGGATTAAAACTATTATTGACGGTGTCATTTTTCATACATTCGAACCGAGGTAATCACTTTTACTAGTATAAGTTATAATTTTTAGTTACAGCTAGTATATTTTCCTTATCAGATTAAACTAATAAAATTTCTAGAATACTTGATACATATCCTTAAGAATCCTTGAAAATATTAAAAAATGCAAGTCTTAGATGTAATAAAAAAATGTTTGAAATATCTCTGTTCTATTGATAAAATTTTTCCTTTATTACTAATATGCTCTGAAAATTAGTATTGCTAAAAAATATATTTATTAGTTATTCATTAGCTCTTTACAAATGATATTTATTTCGAAAAACAATGTTGTACATGAGCAAATCTCCGCATATTTTAGATAAATTTTTATCATGAAAATGCTTTGCGTTTTATTTGTCATAAATTCTCTAATTATTGTGCATGATTCATCGCTTACGTTAAGAAAGTTTCGCGCGAAAATAGAAATCTCTATTAATATTCTTCAAAATATGAACTACTTATATATTTTAGTAGTAGACGAGCTTCTTAAAATAAAACATAGTCTACTCATTGTAACAAAAGGTCAAATAAACAAAATTTTTCTTATTATTCTTAACCAGGTTCAGTAGATCAGTCGATCACTCGAAAATAAATTAATGAACTTATTTGCAACAACGACAACAACTATCCAGTTTCGAATATTCCAAATACTCTACATGCGTACGCGACATCGGAATTCTCACACTTGCGACTGACTAATTCATTCCTTCTGATTTTTCCATATCGTTGGCTTGGCTCGCACGTGAGTGAAAAACGCGACGCGAAAGTTTACCGACATCGCGGACGCTTATTAGAAACGTGCCGGTATTCGCAGTCGAAGAGCACAAAATCAAGTCTGCGCGTAGCAACGCAGTTCTTCGATCTCCGCGTTCCACGGCTTGTTACCGATCGGACAATGCGGCGCAATTAATTGTTTCAGTGTTGAATGAATCAATAACTAAAAAAACTAATTATATAAGAAAATGTTATTATTCAAGAACATACACGTGTCCAAACTTTTTTAATTTTAAAAGTTTAGTGTACAAATTTCTCCGAAAATAATTATTCTTTTCAGAGCCCTGGTAGAAATCTAAGCTTGTTTTGTAGCCACATATTAGCTAGATTTTCTAAATCTGCTTATTTCTGATTAAGGAATTGGCTAGAAATCAGTTAAAAAGGACGTGCATTTTAGCTAATTTCTAGCTGGATTCTGCTTAATATTCTAGTTAATATAAAGTTGATAAAATCCATTATTAATTAATATATAAATTACTTGAAATAATAACTATTTTATAAAAATCGAAGCAATATGCACTTCTAATCATATTATATTGAGTATTTTACTAAATTAAAGTTTAAAATGTACCTTCAATATCTACTATAGTATCGGAGGTTAGGTTATTTGTTTATATAAAGGCGCGTGCATTTAAAAAGTATTATTTACACAAAAAGTATCAAAGTCCCGAGTAAAATTGAAGTGTTTTTATCAAAGAAATTTATGTTATTAATAATGTAAAGCATGTAGTCATATAATTATTGTTACTTTAAAAGCAATAGTAGAAACAAAATAATGTAAGTTTTGAAGAGATTTTGGAGAAACAATAATTGTAATCAAATATTTTTAGTTTTACAATAAACTTTTTTACAAAATCTTATTTTCGTCAAAAATCGAAAATTTTTGTTGGCAAAGTTATAATTGACTAATTTTTGAAATGGAAATAATTGTAGTGATCAAATACTTTTAGTACTGCATATGTATATGTCTACATGGTTGTAAGTTGTTATTTGTTGATAAAAATATTTATATTGGCATCATACTATATTCAACATTCAATAAAGTATAATAATGTATATTTTTAAAAACTAATAAATTGTAGAAACAAAGTATAAATAGGTTAAATTTGCGGACAAAATACGTACTTTCTTAAAGCGTACTCTTAAGCAGATTATATCCAGATATTAACTATAATTTGGCTTATGATAGCTTATTAATCTGGCTAATAATTAATAAGCTAACCAAACATTCTAGCTAACGTTTTACCAGAGAAGTCTCTTATATAAAACTATCATTTCTAGATTTACTTCATGATAAGAACTAACATTTTCTTAGAACTTTCCAAATTTTGTTGGAGAACCTGAAAAGTACTACAAGATTCCCGAAAAGAAGTAGTATTATTTGAGAAATCTGAAACCTGCGATTTTTTGTAAGTAGTGTCTATAATAATTACATAAGACATAGTTAGCGAAAATTTTTTTTATCGATATTGTTAGTCATGGCACCTGTTTAATGGACAAATTGATAAATGATATATGACTTGTCATATACTGTTTAAAAATAACTACATTCAAGTGCCCATAAAAGCGTTTTACAAAAAAATATTTAAATTTTTCCAAGTAAATCAAAACATAACCCTATGATTAAAGATAGTACAGTGTGTAACTACTTAAATCCATTTTGTTAAAATCTTTATCTGAAAAATTACACTAGTCTATTAATTTGAAGAAGACATCAAAAAGTTCGCTATATTTTATAAAATTTTTTTCGTTGATTCTCAACATAATACTAATTTATAAATAATATAATGATACATAATGTAGAGTTCTGACTTTTTTCGGCCAAAATATGAAAATCTTTTTATAATATTTTCTTGATTGTGTTTATTTAAAAAGAAATTTCATAACCTGTTAGCTGTCAACTTTTTACCAAAGTTATATCCCGTCAATTAATACAATTTACGTTAGTTAACATGTAAAATTGAAACTTTAAATATGTTATTCTTGGAACAAATCTTTCAAACTTTAAAACTTCGTTCACGCAAATGGTTTTGATCAATATTTTTTTATTTTTAAAGAAATATTCTTTAGTATACATAGGAACAAAAACGACATTTCACTTTTTATTTCTTATCTCATTTTATTTATTATCACTAATTATCAAAAAACCTTTTTTAAGCGTGTTTGTAAATCAAATATAAAATATAATCAACAGTTTCTCTTAATTGCCAAATAAGGAAGAGGCTTAATCTTTTCAAGCAAAATGTCTTGCGCATGTGACATTTTGATATTCATCATTTTTTGTTTTAAAAAATCGATTTTCTTCAATAATTCTGAAAATAAGTAATATTTGAAGCTAAACATGGGTGCAGAACCGTCATAAGCCTTTATTTTAGTTTGATAGACATTCTGAACATTTAAACCTCGAAATTTCGAAAACACGAACAGCGGACTTGATTATAAATTATCCCAGCAAACCACAGATACACATACAATTCGGCAATCATCACCGCCGAAAAGCCCCAATCTCCTCAATCAATTACATCAACAAGTTCGTCGACCGTAAACTCAAGAACACCTGAATGTCCCTACACTTCCCAAACTCACCAATTCCTAACATCATAACCGCAATACAACCAAAGCCTTGCAAAAGTGTCTCTCCAGTCCGAGCCCGCAAGAAAAGAAAACGACACCGCGCGGAAAAAGCGCGGTCGTCGATAATCGCTTTCACTCGTTCGCGACTCGATACACAAAGCCGAGCGATTGGTTCTGCGCGACAAAAAGGAACGGTGTTGGGCAACGCGGACCGCGCGAGTGCGGAAGCAAGCGCGGAGCGAAGGATTGACATTTTCGCGCGTGGAAGACTGCACTTCCGGATTCGAGGTATATGTATATAGGCGGACTGTTGCAGCGTTCTCACGATAAATAATTGATGGATTGTATTGCGATTTAGCGGTCGTTTTAAGGCGTCGTGTTTGGAGTGGGGTTTTCTGCGAGTGTATTATATGCGCAGGGATTTGTGTTGATTGTGCGGCTGATGGAGAGATAGATGTATTATGGTTTTGTGAAATGAGCTACTGTCTGTGATGAAAGTAAATAAATATTTCTGAATTTGAATTATACGAATTCTGTAGTACAAAGCAAACATGGTTCGAGTAGAATGTATTCCAGTTTCAATCATTAATATTTGCTTGTAATAAATACAAGCGCAATAGCGTTTCAATTTAACCCGCTAACAACTGATAAAGCGTCACAGAAATTTATTATTCAATTGTATTTTGTTATTCTAATTTTCTACCTTTTACAAAAACAGCTTATTCTATCAAAAACATGTTTGTGATTTTCATTTTTATTGGGAGTTTAATAAATTGCTTTTGTGAAACCTATTAATGCAGTATGCTAATGTAACTGATTAATGACGTGCTAGGTAAGTGACCAATAAGCGTTATAATTATAAGCAATTGTAAGATACTACAAAAAAATGTTATACATCTGTAATTAATAGAAAAAGTAAAGATCATAAGTTGATTCTCTAGTAAAAAATAAAGAATCTTCAATTTTCTTCTGCGTGATCTGGAACTTTGCTCGTATATATTTGGATAGTGACGGTACTTAAATACGAAGTTACACACAAAAATTTTATTAATTTTTACGTATTAGATTCAAAGTTATTCAAGTTATTCAATATTAAATTTTTCTAGTGTAACTCAATTATAGCTACCATGTATTAGTGTATGCATAGTTTGTAAAACTAAGAACTAAATACGTAGTATCAGAGAAAATTTAATGGATATCGAGAATATCCATTTCAGCAGAATTACTCGTATAATAGGCGAGTACGAGTTTTGGTAAATAGGAGGGTTGATTGAAGATGCAGGGGTTGAATCCATTGATGGATGTTTACACTGGGAGAGAGGGTGAAACTAAAACGAGCTTGTTTACGAATAAATAAGCTGTGAGAAGTGTGCATTAGAGGATTACGCGGATCACACGAGTGCTTTGATACCCACAGTAGTTGTTAAAGTATAATGTCGGCGATACAAATGCACTAAATTTGATTCATTGGAGACTATGTGGTTTTTAGTGCGTTTCAAATTCAAATTGTGAATAGTGAATTCAAAACTAGTTGTAGTTAAAATAGATTAATACATTTGATGACGTTGATTACCTGATAACGTTTTAATTCGTAAGCTGGAAATATGCTGCATATCATCAACAGTAAACTATTTTATATAAAAACGATATTCTTTTTAAATTACTATGCCATTACGAAATGATATTGTTAAAATGCAGCTTTAGCGCTTTTAAATTATTATAATTAACACTTGCGTTATTGGGTTACTTTTATATTTCGCTATTCGTTATGATTTTATGATTAGAAGATTATATGCAATTGTATGCACAGAAATAGAACTTTAATTACCTATAATAAAATGAAGGTAAAAGGAGAAAGTATAATAAAAGAAAAGTACGCTTTCATTTGAAGATTCCAACTCAGATCTTATTTCACGATCCATTGCCACTAGCTCATTGATGCTCAACGAGCAAATAGTATTATCATTTCACAGAATTCTCGTAAGAATAATTAAATATTGCGCAACACTAAATCTAACGTTTTTTATTCTGTTTAGTTATCTACAAACGAAAAGTATTTTTCTCTGTTAATTAATTTTAAATTTGTATAACAGTTTATTTCACGCTTCGAATTTCTTAACTAATCAAATTGATTCCAATGAAAAAGCATGTACTCAAAAATTTTCCATTTAAAAACATCCACGCTACAAAATCCTCTCGCGCAAAGCCCAATATACAATAAACATCGCTGCACTTCAGATTCACGTGAATAAATGCACGAGTTAGCGCGGCCCTCGAAGTAGCCATCATTCGATTTCGACGCGAATACCAAAAATTAAATCTCGCAGGTCCGTTACATTTCACAATGGGTTATTAAGCGAATAAAATTTTGATGGACTCGATAACGAGACTGGCCTGTGTATATGGATATACGTGTATATTTGCCCGCGCGCAGTTTATTACGGCGGGCGAATCGTTTGGAGCGCCGCAGTTTATTTTCGACGCTGCACCGCTACCGCCGCTGCACTAGATTTTAATAACCTTCGACGATGGCGATGCATCAAAATATAGTCGTTTTTACGACGCAAACATGTTTTTCGGCTTTTATATTCATAGTGTTTCGTTCGTTTGAAGCCGGTGTGTATTCAACTTTTCGAAGCGTGATTTTAGTCGGGGTGTTTATGCTCGGGTAATTGAAATTATAATATAAATGTGATGTGGGCGCTGGATGAAATATATTAGAGAGATGTTGAATTTATTCGCTTCGTTAATTCGCGATGTCAAGTTTGCTTTGCGAAAGATTATTATTATTAATCAAAAATTTAATTTAGATAGGTGTAATAATGATACGTTATACAGTAATTAGCGCGTTATTTCTGTGCAATGTATGTTAATAGAATTATCATTATTTTTGATAAAATGATGTTTTCAATAATCAAATAAGTATGAACAAATATTTTGTAGTAATAATTAGGTTACTCCACATGAATACATTAATTAGAGAAAATTACACTTTGTGTACACTGGACATATAATTTAGCTAATTTATATTTGGTACTATTATAATATTAATTGCATGATACGTCACACTCAGCAATGAATTATAATCTTATGAAATTGATACTGCAATCAATTAGGTAATTAAGTATGTTTCATTAATGTTTAGCACCAATAGAGTTAAATTTAACCGATTTATTATAACGACTTCATGAATATTCTCGTACGAGGTCAATGTGGATTATTGACCTTCGCTGAGTTGGTCATGCGTATGCAGAATTCAGCTTTTTTTCATCAATGTCTACTGAAAAACACTCCTTCCTATCACCAAACTACTGCACACCAATTAAAGTTTATAATTACAAAAAATCAATGTTTTATTTCTTCATTAAAAGTTCATTCCACTAATATAATCTTGTTCTACAGTTTTCAACGAACCTAGCCTGCAAATTAAAATCACTGTCATAAATTAACAAAAGTATTAGACTACAAACCAACTCACAAGCTCGTTATCGCTGAACTTATCCACGAAGCGCAGGACACTTTGTAATAATCGCGTACTTACCTCGGAAGTGTGTGCGACGACTTCTTTTCGTTGGCTCCCGCGCGTAAACACGTTAATACGTAGCCTTTGGCTCTGCGGGCTTCGCTTCTTTTTTTTTTTCTTTTCTGATGCGGTCGCTCCACGTGTCACGAACAACAGCAGCAGCGGTGCAACGCGGCTTCATAATGCGAGGCTTTTTAATCAAGTGGTTGTGCTGCGACCGAGGCGGTTTACGACGGCGGAAGGAGCAGCGGGTATACACCTCGATAAAGCAGCGTCGCGGTAAATTAAAATAATTAAAACAAACGCTCGCGCGCGGAGTGGCTGGCTCGTGAGAGACTTTGCAGCGCCGGCGTGGATCTCGGCGCTTCGGGAGATCGTTGAGTTTATTTTGATGGAAGCACTTTGCTGCAAAGTCGAGTTGTAAATAAGACAGTATTTTAATAAGCTGTGGCTTGGTATCGCGTGTAAAGGGATGGCGTAGCTTGCAAATTGTTTAAAAATGTTCGAGACGCGAGAAGGGAGCTTTGCGCTTAGAGGTGGAAATATAATTGCATTGCGTAGAAGGTATTACATTTTAGACAGACTACGTGGATTTGATAAACGAAATATACTAGGACTCAGGACTTAAATAATCGTACTCAGCTATTAGTTAAGGGATTATACCTAGTTGTCAGATCGAAAAACGACGTTATTTTTATGAAGTTTTTGTACGAAAACCGTAAGCTATTGTAGCATGTATTCATCAGAATGTACATATATCGAAGAGCTTTTATAGTTTTTTCACTTTGAAATATGAAAAAATGTAGCCGCGGCATGCAATTAATCCGGAGACGTCTTTTTTCGGAAACGTTTGGAGGTAAAAATATTTTCTCGAGAACTGCTCAACCGATTTGAATGAAATTAGTTAATTGAATAAAGCTAGTAAGTGAACGATTAAATTATAATTTTGATAGAAAATTTATTTTCACCGAAAAGTCAAAATTTTAAAAACGTGAAAATTGCATTTATTTTTTAAAATGCTGCCATTTCTTGAAAAATGGATTTTTATTTCAAATTCTTTGTGCACCTACTAGACAATTTCATATTGAAGCTAAAACTTTTTGTTTTTTTTTATCTCCGACGATCCAGCTTTGAGCAATCTCGCTCACCGCCAAGCGCTTCCGGAAAAAGATATTTCCGGGAATTGGATGCTGCGGCTACATTTTTTTATTTTTCAAAGTGAAAAAATTATAAAGAGCTCTTCAATATATGTGCTTTCTGATGTATAAATACTACAATGGAAATAGATTATGGTTTTCGTTCATTCGTCATTTTTCGATCTGACGACTAGTTATAACCCCCTAACATGACACTATATTGTAAGTAGAAAGAGTTAAGCATGGTTAGACAAATATATAAACTGAACTCAATTTTTTTAATTTTTTGCTACAGTGAATTATAATCGATTACAATACATATGTAATTAAAATAAAGATGTACTTTTTAAAATACAATATATAATACAGTGGCAAATCAATAAGAAATTTTTCATACGTCGAACTCTGTCCACGTTATATCACGTCCTTTATGAAAAGTAGCAGGTTACATTTTTATGAAAAAGATATACATTTACGTACTTTTACTAAAAATAAGTCAAAGGTATATTAAAGTTTAATCACTACAATAATATGATAAATTTTTCGTTATTTATTGTCTTACTGTAGTCAAGAAAAATCGCAATAGCAAAAAAAAACAGCACATTTTATTCTCCAATCAAAGAAATCTCTCCCCCCGGTTCATCGGCATACAACTGATCTATCACCGTCACATAGTAACGATCGTCAACTCAATTAAAACAATCCAAATCTACCTGCATCGTCGTTTGTACCTACTCAATGTGTTTACAACTGACTCGTGCTCGAGTTCCCGACGAATCAATCCTAACTCCCAACAGCTTCCACCTAGAATCAAGAAAACCTCTATACCCCTATCACTCTCCCTCTCTATTACTTCGCACCGCGAGTCCACAGCACCCAACGTCACACTAACCCGCTATTGCTCGCCCATTCATACGCACGCACACATACACGGTCGCTAGCTGGTACGCGTATGCGTATTCCTGGGTTATATATGCGCGCGACATCGGCTTGCTGCGCACCACGCGTATGTCGCGAGCGCCTCTGCTATTATTAAATCTGGGTCGTTGAGAGTGTATGTGAGAGAGAGAGAGAGAGAGAGCAAGCACCCGGCATTCTCGGGCTAGAGCCGAAAAGCGATATTTCGTCACTGGCAAACGACGAGCGTGAGTTGTGGAGTCGGTTGGTTGGACAGTTGTCAACAAAATCTGCAGGGAGTTCGGAGGAGAGGAAATGAATATTGTTGGAGGGTTTTGAAGATGGATTCATTTTGAAATGAATGATAATTAATAGACAGAAATAAACCAGTAACTGTTATATTATTTATTGACATTTGTAGTATGTTTAGTAGTGAGAGTTGTGCTCGCTTTAGACTCTTTGTTTGTATGAATTAAGGTATAAGTATAATAATGATTTTTAAAAGATTTATTACTTTTGTTATGTATCACCGACATTTTTTCCAGAATTCTGTGCAACTGAAATATACATTATACTATTTCTCAATATTTAAATTTAATTTATAATTAATTCTTCAAAAATTATTCAAGTAAATGTGCTGATTTTTAGCAAAAATAAAATAAGCATTCTGCTACGTGCTCCTTGCGTCAAGGTTTTCAACAAATAAGAATTAAAAAATGTTAAAGTAATTAACATAAAGCCATCATAGAGTGAAGTTAAAATTATAAATCATTTATAACCGAATTAGAAGCATATTAAGTATATAAGTTGAAAATATAAAAAATCATGGTAAAAAAATTCTGAATAATAAACTATGCTTTTTAATTAATTACATGTCTAAAATCATACAATCATGCTTATAATGCAAAAAACTTTTCATCAAAATTCCTTAAAGAATACACCTCCTTTTTTAAGTTGACATAATATCGGAGATTGTTAAATAAAGGTATAAATATTATTTCTATTCAACCAGAAAAATTAATATTTTCATCAAATATGTATCAGTATTTATAATTTTCACATTCGTTCAATATTGTGAATGTAAAGTTTAATAAAAAAGGATTGTTAATAGTATATAAATTGAAGGATTCATTTAAAAATATACCTTTCAAAATAAGTCAAAAAAATGAACAGTGCGTTTAATCAAGGTTCCTCAAAAAACTAAAAATCGCTACTCATCATACCGACACTTCGTTCTCTCATATTAAGCGCCGCCGGCACTTTCCTCGTTCCAATAGTCAATTTTCACTCGAGCGATACCTTCCATCAATATACAGCCCGATAATACAACGAAGGCTCGATTCTCCTCGTTTCGCTTCTTTTTATGTTTTATAAATACGGGAATAACATCGAGCCGCGCGCTGCTACCGCGCAGGTATTCCCACATGTTTATCGACGCCCCAAGTTTTGCGCGTAAATGATGTAAACTGAAGTGGGTATATGTATGCCTAAAGGTGGTACTCGTCACTTTCTTTTGCGGATAATTGAATATTTATGAATAATAGATTGCTTTTTAATAAGTAGTGTGTCAACTGTGACTTTTTTATTTTTGTCTTTATTTATATAGATTTTGTATTTATTTTTATTTTTATTTTTATTTTTATTTTTAGAGTTCTGAAATTCTGATTTTAGAAGTGTATAAAATAAATATTTCTTATTTGCCTTTATCTAAATAATTTTGTGTATTATTTCTAAGATAATACTTATACATGTATTTATTATCTATATCTATTTAATTTATGTCAGATATATTTCATACGTATTTCTTTGAAAACATACGACGCGTTACACAAACTGCATGTATTTAGTATAGGTAAACAAATATCCCTTTACATTTACCTAGATATTTGAATAGCCATTGCATAGATTTAGCTTTCAGTAATAATGATAAAAATATAAAAAAATGGACCAAAAGGCAAGCATTTGGATTTATTTATTACAAAAAATGTAAAACATTTTAGAATAAATATTATGAATTTAAAAAAAAATTCTATATTACTTTGATTTTGAAATGTCCATTCATTAGAAGGACTAATATATGTATTTGGTGTTTAAATGGAAGTTCGTCATTCAATTGCTTCATGTTAATATTCAAATTCAACATATTTTTTCCTTATAGTACTGCTAACTCATAAACTTACGTACCTATTCGCATAAATTAAAAGAAAATTATTAATTAAAGAAAAACCTCGTTTATATATAATAAAGTGTATAATACATTTACTTTAATTTTATGTAAAGTATATTTTCTACCTTTATAAGTAAATTTCACACTTGATAAAATGTCTCCATCGTTAATCAAGTGCCGTTATAAAAGCCTATAATAAACACTTAGCCAATTACAAATAAGCAGCTTGTCGTAAATTAAACTCTAATCGCGATTTCCAGCTTTACACCTCGCTCGACTATTAAAAGATACAACCGGCATATTTTCCTCCTGACTATCCGACATAAATTTATTATTAGCGTGTTTTAGTTGCCTCTTATTTACCTCGCAGCCGGACTCGGCAGCAAGCGAGAGCCGCGGCGATCCACACAAAAATCGCTTGACTCACTAGCCAGCCGCGAGCGAGACGCGCATAATATTTTTAAACACGCGCTAAAAATAACGAAAAATGTAAGAGAGCGCAACGCGGCTTTCGGGCTCCTCTTTGTATTTTGAAAACAATCGACGACGACGACGACTGTGGCACAGCGAACTTTCACTGCAATATCCTCTCCTCGGCGCTGAGGAGTTCATAAGCCATTACGAGCCGATGTCGTTCGTTTTTGTCGCGCGGGCGAACTCCGCGAGCCACGCAGTCGATCATCGAAGGTAAGAGCTTATGCACTGGAGCGTGAAGCAGAAGTCGTCGCCGGGAGCTCGGAAATAGAAGTCGAGGAGTACGCTCCGGCGCTGTCGATATCGGGGGGGATTTCCTTGTCTCGTCTTGGGTTTTTTTTTGTTCGCCGGTGGAGAGGATAGCAGTGTAAACAAAGAGAAAAGGCTTTTTCAGTTTGATGATTGATATTTGAGTGTAAAAGTGAGTATCAATGGGGAAAGAGGCGTGATTTTTTGGCGTCGTTGCTTTCTCAAAGGGAAAGCATTGTGACAATAAAATTTTTTAGGTGATTTTTTAACGAAGAAGCGTATTGTTTGTCTTGTGTGTATGTGTGTATACGTATATGTGCGTGTGTCATTTTTTTTTAATACTGCTACTTCATTGGATCGAACGTGTACGGTTTCATTAAACTCATTGGATGATTTAAAAAAATTTAATACGTCCGAATAAATATATTGAATTTATTTCATAATAACTGAATACTTTACACAAGAACAAAAGAACAACAGGCTTTTTCGTCGAGTGTACAACGATAACTCGAGTAATTTGTTTATATTTGGCTTTGATATATTTAATGATAATTTATTGCGTATAGTAATAGTAGCTTATTATTTTTTAGCTAATTTTATGTACGAGATATCAAGATATTTGAAAATATATAATATTTACAAAAATATTAACATTTCTCTGTCAGATAAATTGATTACTTCTAACTAGTATTTAATTATTTCTTTTATGAAATTTAAATCCATTCATAGAATAGCATAATAGCCATTGTAATTTAAATAAAATATTTAACTGCAGCAACATCAGATTGGATCTAATCAGACCCGAGACACGAAGTATAATGAGGAGGTGTGGCAATTCGTTACAAAGTAACCTTACCTATTGTACCATACCTATCTCAGTTTTGCGGCAATAACCCTCATAATATAGGTACAGTTTATTTAGCACAAATATGCTACATAATAAAAAAATAAATATGTTAAATTCAGTAACATTGACTATTATTTATTTGCTATTTCTGTGAGAAAGCAGAGTGCCAAATCAATTGGCAGCGTTTGAATTTATCAAACTTATAAGGTACAATTATATACACTAATGAATAATAACATTTTTTAATTCAATATTTTATAAATAAAAATTTGATAAAACATATATTTTCAAATCCTAGAATTTAAATGCTATATTAAATCATGTGATCGAATAAAATTTCAGTATAGCCGATTCAACAGAGTAAACAATATGTAGATTGCAGAGAACTAATCATAATATAATCTGATTGGAAAATTTTGCAAAATGAAAACAAGCAATTCTATGTAGAAAAGAAATATTTGTTATATTTGTTATGTAAACTGTAAACACACAACAATTGAAACACTAACAAAAAGATTTCCTTATGTACATACTAATGAAAAATTATGCATTCTAATCGAATTAATATAACCCATCACCATAAGTTAGCAGTCTAAACGATATTTAAAGTTTATGATCAATTTTAAATTAATATTTAAAAATTTTGATATACACTAGAGAAGTAAGTTACTATATTTGCAATACCATATATACCTGTTACCTATTATACTTTTATCAAGTTTAATAAAAGTTTCTTTGGAACAATTATAATTTTCTTTTTAACAAATATTCACTGAAACAATCTTTTCACGAGACTTTTATTTTACTTACACTATAAACTTATTGACTGTTCGACTAACCCGCGAACTCAAACAAAATGTAATGAACTCGTATCACTTGTAAACATATTTTCCCATCTATAGTTATAACTTTAAAAATTTGATCCTTAAAAGACACAAATCAAAAAGCCCTTCAATCTCCAGCGCAGTCCACTCGTATACCTTTTACAACGAAAGCCATAATAACAGCGGGTGTTGCTCTCGCGGCGCGCGCTGCGACTCGCCTATACATTTTCTCGCAAATCCACTTTCGCCACTCGTCGGCTGCGCACAGTACAGCGGCTTTTACATTCAACAGCGAAATCACCGCGGGAGCGATCGTCCATCATCCTCGCTCTTTTTTTTTTTTATTTTTAGCTGATACACGAAATTCTTTTTATCACCGTGGTTACGCCGTCGAGGTAAAAACACGCATTTCCTGTTTCATGTATAGATCTTGAACGATTACGGTGGCTTTCTGGTGAGGATTTTTTCAAGATGGGACTAAAAGAAGATTTTTTAGCATAACTCGTTCCGTTCAGGTATTACATATATTTTTTATGTAAGTTGTATCCGTTTAGTTAATGTAAAATGTGCATCTATGTATTTCTTAAAGTATTACTAGCTTTAATTCTTGAAAAAAACAATTTTTCATTGCATTTTTCCACATATCATACTGAAACGAAATTTTTCTGAACGAAATAACGAAAATCAATTTCTTGATAAAGTTGATAAGATGTTTTTTACATTAAAATTATACATTGAAGATCTTAGCTTTTAAAATTATATTTCTTTTCTACTCATTACAGGTTTCTGAATGTCAATATCAACTTATTTGACTTTCACAAGTCTTATTTTACGTAGAAAAAATGTGATTCTTAAATACATGTGGAAATTTCAAAAGTAATGCATTCTAAAGCAGTTGATAAAAGTTATTAAATTGTGAAATTGGTTGTTTGTTATTTACCGTAATGTTACCTCTGCAATGGATTTTTCTTTCAAGAATTAAAAAAATGTTGACATTATGAAGTTGTATACAGGTTTATAATCCACAGTTCACATGTAGTTTCACGAGACTGAAGTTAAGATGAGCTTATCTTCATAATGCAAAAAGTCGATATATCATAGCAGTAAAATTTAAATAATTCGTGAAAGAATTCATTGCAGCAGGGTGTACGTATACCCGGCAGTAATGGATTCTTTCAAGAATTTTCTACATTTATCGCTATGAAGTTAAGCCTATTTCAACTTACGTCTCGTGGAAGTACATGTGGAGCATAAACCACACCCGCATATAACTTCATAGCGACAATATTTAAAAAGTTCTTGAAAGAATTCATTGAAGCAAGGTGTATATAAATTGAAGATATCATCCGGAAGCCTGAAGTAGAATAAATATTATTTTTTATAGGAGAGTCATACAAAGTTAACATTTTCAACGTATTTTAATAATACAAAAATATCTTCTTGTCATATTTACCATGCAAATAACTTTCATTGATCTTAGTTATTTTTAAGATTTGAATAAATATGCTTTGGATATTAAAAATTAGAGGTGGTTCAGTGCCCTTCAAAAAAAGGTTCATTTTATCTCGAGCAAATCTAATTTCCAGACATGAATAAAAAACAAAAAATTGTTAAAAGTAGCTTAAAATTTGCATACTACCTTCCACTCACAACTATAAGCTGGCACAATTGCAGACTAATTGAACAAAACGGAAGGATTACATTTTATCAGAAACACTTTCAAGAAGCATTACTTTAAAAAAAAGAAGAAACATTACTCTCTTATTAAACCCGTCTACAATCATAATGCCATTCAAAAAGAAATGTACACAGTCATAAATTCAAATTTACATTACCTCAGTGCTGCCTCTCTATTCATTAGCACAGACGCAGGATTCCCTGAAAACGCCTTTATACCTTTCGCTCCATTCAAAGAACCCAAAGAACAGTATACACAGATCGTTGCACCGCCTCGCTCCGCGCCGCTCGCAGCGCAGAATCCGCTATATTATACCTCATACCCCGTATTATACCTACCTCGCCGAGTTAACCGTTTGCTACCTATATACTCTCTCTCTCGCTCCTGGCGCAACCTTAGAGCTCTCGGCGCCACGGCCGCGGGATTTTCGTGCACCGTTGCGTCTCGCATTGCGGGACTCGTTGTCGGCGTCTTATATAGCGGCTCGCGACTCGCGCTTCTCGGCCTGCTTCTTTTTCCTTTTCTCTCTCTTTTTATCTTCTCCGGCTGTATACTTGATGTCGCTTGTCGCGCTTACTCTATATCTCTGTGTCTCTCGCGCTCGCTCCGTCGTTTTTCTGCTGAAAGACGACTTGTCTCGTCCATTATCCGGAATTGCGCAAGGGGAACGCGATGATGAATTGCCTGTTTTTGTAGACGGTGTATTTTAGGGTGGATTGTCGGCGTGGATGCTTATTTTGGTAAGGAAAAATTAAGGGAAAGGAATTGAGTTTTGGTTTTTATTACTGGTAATGCGGTTGATTGTTTTAGGTAATGTTTTGTGTGCTTTTTTACTCATTTAGGTATAAGTTTGAAGATATACATTGAGAAAAATTATGTACACAGAGAGAATTTTCTAATAAAAATTATGACAAAATTTGTAGTAAAAATTACCGTGAATTACTATAAAGCTGGGACACTACAACTTTCCGGCAGTTTTTATTGATATTCACGATAAATTTTACAGCACTGGAGGGTAAAATTTGCCTGCCGTAGAGTAAAAATTCCCTATACGAATCTTAGAAAAAACTAATAGAATTGTGGAACATATAAAGTTACACAATGAATTAGATGGTAAAATTTGTGTGAATTATTTTTCAAAAATGTGAATTTTCTTCCAATTTTTATAGAAGTATCATTAGCACTTAAAGAAGTACATTTATACCCATTTATATTAGAGTTAACCTAAAATTTGTGCACGCTCAGTTGTTATCCTTCATCGGCTGTCTTCTTTTTCTCAAATGAGGCAAATTTTACCATTCAGTATGGTAAAATTAACAGTTCAAAGCGGTAAAATCTATAATAAAATATCAGTACATAGTGCCGGAAGGTCGGAATGTCCCTACTTTATAGTTATTTACGGTAATTCTTACCGTGAATTTAGTTATAATTTTTATTAGAAAATTCTCTTTGTGTAGTAAATATTGTTATTTTTATTTGTGAATTTGTAAAACGTATGCATAGCAAAAAATGAATATTTAGGTTTCATACGAATATAGAATTCTTGACAACAATAAAATTCATTTTTATAGAAACTCGAGTATACATATATCCTCACGTAAAAGCTAAAATACTCATTTTTGCTATATATAATATCTGTCACTGTACGCTTTAACCAACAGAATGAACATTTTCGTCCGCAGCGATATTTTGCCAAAGCTTGTAACTAAAAGCAAAAACGAGCCATTCCAACCAAATTCATATGCCCGAGCGACGTTTTCGCGAAATTAATCACATCGATAATTAATACGCGCTTGTACGTATTCCGATGACACCCGAGGATGTCTTAAATTAAAGAGCGCTGCACGCGGATCGCTCGCACACATATCTGGCCGCGAAAAGCGGCGCAGTGCTCGCGAGTATAGACTCTGTTGCCACATGGTTTTTGGCAGAGCGGAGCGGAGCGCGTAGGTATTATGGGCCGTAGTCTAGATTACACTCGACTCGCAGGCGTGTTTTTACGGTTGGAGTAAGAGCGGATATGCCAATGCAATCGGACTTGTTTATCGTTTGTTTGTTGAACTTTAACTATTGTTTTCTTATTTTATTTTATGCAATATCGAATGAGGGAAGGAATTCTTTGACTCGGGTGCAGTGAATTTGCATGAAATCGATGCATTAAGTCACAGGAATTCGTCTCAAATGCGCTGTATTTGATTCACAACAAATCTTCTGTTAGTGTCCCTTCGAAGCACTAAATTATTTTTATTGTTAATGTATAAAAAATATGTTTATTTTTCCAGATCTTTTGGATAATTGAATTTTTGAATATTGATCTTAGATTTGATATCGGCGGTCATATATAGCTATATATGAATATGGTTCTAAATAAATTGATTAATTTATCTCAATACCTGTCCGCCATTGTAGATCCGCCATTTTGAATTATTGAATTTTGAGCTCAGATTCATAATCAGCGATTTCAAAACCTAGATTATGATAATTTCACGCTGTTCCATCAATATATCTTTTAAATAATTTTTTTATGAAACAGAGTAGCATTTCAAGTAACAACACGTAATTATTCACATTTTGTATGTTAATTAACGATAACATCTTATAGCTCTAAAACAGTTATGACTAATGATTCCCTGTTACTTTTAGGGAATACATCGACCATTTCATAATTTGTTTAAAGCTAATGTTTCCAGTGTAATCTTTGCCATCCATTAATCGCTCCAATAACTTGGTAAGTCTCCATCCACCTATATTATCTTTTTTCAAAAGTTTTTAATCTGAATGTACATTCATCTAACGAAACTAAGTGAGCATTACGAATTTTTGCAACAACTTTCATCCCTTCTAAACCAACATCAACGTCAACCCCGCGTAAACAAAACTCAAGACGTCTCGTAACCCAAAAGACCTCCATCCTCCTTCCACCCCCATCAACTACATTTTCCTCACACCTGCACCGAAAGTACCACTTTTCCTCCCGGGCGCCTGGAGAGAAATGTGTATTTTCGGTGCTGGTGTGAGGAAAAATAGTATACGCACCATGGGAGGTAAAATGGCGACCCCATAGCACGTGTTTACCATTTTACACGTGCTATGGACTCGCCAATTCTTTACCTCCCTAGATGCGTAATATACTATTACTTTCCCCGCAGCAGCTCCTCAGTTACACACCACTTATGCAGCAAACGAAAAAATCGAGATCATCGCGTAATGAAAATACCCCCCTCCCCCTAACCGACCAGAAACGAACCTATCCCATAAACTTTGTACAGTCGTTGTACACTCACTTGCTCTCTCTCGATCGTTCTCTCACGTGCCATCGTGTGCAGCTTCGGCCGTGTGCAAGCGCTTATGCGACTGCGCCTCGGCGCCCATTGGCCAACGTCGGGCTCGCCTCGCCGCGTGCAGGAATTTTCGGCGCGGGCGCTTTATTTTTAGAGGGTTGTGCGATGGACGCGCGCAAGAGGCGACGAGCCCGCGCGGGCTTGACTCATCGCGCATCGTTGCGGCTGTCTGATCGCGAACGAATGCTCATGGGTGTGTGTGTGCGTGTACTGTGCCGATGTGTAGAACTGGCACGACTCGAGGAGGATTTGAGGCTTGTTTGTCCCGAGAGATTTGAGGTTTTGTTTTGAGGGCTTTCTGAGGGTGGGGAAGGGGGGATTGTTGTTAGTGGTTTTGTGTAGGGATAATTTATGAGGAAATGTAGTGAGGACAGTTTAGTAATGTAAAGGGGATGGGATGAGACCCTTTAAAAATTAATTGTTTAATTTATAGTTATAGTAAGAGTAATTTCAAAAATAAAATCAAGTCTTTGAAGTAAAAAAAATTGAAAATATTATTTTTGGAAGTTGAATGTGAAAAGCTATATTGGTCATATTGCTTTCACATTTGATCAGATAAACTTTCAGATACCTCTTGGTTTTGGTTATGAAATAAATAAGATACTATTTGTTATAAGATTGTAGGGGCAGAAGCTGCAATCGTGCACGTATTTGGGTTTTTCGATATGTCCACATATTTCTCTTTTATACATAAGGGTAATAAAAGCGTCTTCTAGGTACAATTGAAAATATTTAAATCGGTAATCTTTGGTAATCTTTTCTACTCTGGGAAAGGTTTTAGTTCTATGTAATTTAGAGACACAGGGTCTTATAGGGAAAATTTGCATAAAAATTAGAAACATTTAATTCTGAAATTTGAGGAAGTTTATTTATATTTATTCCTTGTGAATATCATTAAGTATACTCGATTATGTTCCAATTAAGCGGAATTTCTATCAATAATTCTTTATAATGTAAATTTTATGCCCTATTTTTATTGTAATTCATAAAACTGTTTTTTGTCCTATTTTTAAATTATCAAAATCTTTACTGAATATAAGTTTGTATATTGTAAGAAGTATATTTCGAATGCCAAAAGTACCAAAATCATTTCACGATGAATGATGCAGTCTTTGAATATCTAATTTGACATAAAAAGTTTCCTGCACATACTAAATTAATCAATCTTTTTGAAACTGAACTGACAAGACTTCTTCCAATGTAGCAAATAAAACTTGGCTTTCATGATGAAAAAATATTTATTTTTTATGATTTATACTGACAGACTTGACACCAAGTGCAACAATTTTTCAAAAATTAATTACAAAATGTAAAGGTATCATAAAAATGGAAGAAAACTTTTATGTTCTACACTTTTCAGTTTAATTTCAAGATGGTTACTTAATTTGATTATGCGCAACAACCATTTTAGGATAAATTCAGGTTTTCGTAGAAATCATCTATCAAAAAGTAATTTTAACTCTTTTATTTTGGTGACATGGACCTGTGATAATATATTGAATTTTTATAGAAAATTCGATTTTTCGCAAACGTTGTTTCCATACTTCATAACTAATTTTGAATCACACCACTCAACGAAAATAGATTAATCGAAATGAATTAAATTAACTATTACAGGTAAAATTTTCTCAAACTGGCCCACCCAATACCCATTGAATTCATCAGCTCAATCTTGCTTACGTGACGGAAGTCACTCCTCTACAGTCTAATAACAGTAACAGTTTCGCAACCTTAAAAGCTCGTCGAACGTAAAAAAAAAAAGAGAATAAAAATGACGAAATCACATAAACTCGCGCCCACTCTTCCACTCTTTCACGGCAAAACAGACGCTCGCGCTCGCACTCGAAACGGCAGCTCGTCAACGGCCGCTTTGACGACGCGCGCGCGCCTCGTTGGCGCTTTATTAAAGAACAGCGTAAAAATAGTGCCTACCGCTGTCCTGATGTGCGCGTACATTTTTTACGCCGTTGTTTTTGCGCGAAATCCGCTCCCTCCACGCGGGACCGACAGCTACGGGCTCGAGTAACGCGACACGTCCTATATACGTAGATGCACTGGCGCATTCTCGATTTTACACCGTGATGGCTAGTGTTTTACGTTGGGAACATTCCGTTCCATAAAGCGTGGATGACTGTGGATAGTTCGAAGGCTTCGAAGGATCGTGAACTTGACAAATTTTGCGGGTGGATCGCGAAGGAAAATGTCGCAGGGACTGCGTTCATTCGTTTTAAAGATTGTGAATGATTTATCAATTCCTTTTTTTTTGTTACTTATTAGATATTTTTATTACAAAAAGATTGATTGATGGACGTGAAAGAATGTAATAG
The DNA here is from genome assembly GCA_949152435.1 of Gastracanthus pulcherrimus. Lineage (NCBI taxonomy): Eukaryota > Metazoa > Arthropoda > Insecta > Hymenoptera > Pteromalidae > Gastracanthus > Gastracanthus pulcherrimus. Next base: position 167,769,945 of record OX424574.1, on the reverse strand, counting down.
TTTCATTAATTAAGAATAAATATGAAATTGTGCATCAGTACCTCTGTTGTGAATCATTTGCTTTTAAATCATTATTATCAAAGTTTTGCATTACCTCTTTTCTTATTTTGATAGATAAGAATAAGCACTTTTAAAATAAGATAATAGTACATTGTGTAACTAGGGGGGAAATTGGCTTTTTCTAAGCGAGAATGATGATTGAGCACAAGTGGGAGTCGAGACGAACACGAGTACTCAAATCATCATCCGAGTCTGAAAAAGCCTTTTCTACTCGTGTTATACATCGTATTTCTTTTAATAAGTGTGTGAATAGGACCTTTTTCATGCATGCAAAGGGAATGATGAAATGGGCATTACGAGTCGTCCACTAAGAAATACAGGAGCGGGACGTAATTACAAATTGTATTTGAAAATTCAACTTTTAGTAACTGAAAACCAAATTCAGTAACATTTTATTGAATTTATGATTCGGCATACATTGCTAAGTAAATTCAAGTACATGTAACTGAAAAAACTTATAAAATTTTCACTAGCATAAAAACAATATCAAATAGCCGATTAGATGTTATACTCTTTCTCTACCATTAATACTGTCTATTATTAATAACAAAATAAAGTAGGCTCGAATCCTCCTTATATTTATCTGTTTGAATAAATCTATCTTAAGTACCTATAATAAGATTGGAAGTATGTGTTAATTTAATCATTTTGAAAAACTATTGCTGTATAAAAGTACTTTTATGCAAGTTTTATAATATTTAATTTTTGTGATGCAGAATGCTATTGAAAATTCAATTCAGTTCTTGAATTTTCAATAATCATTCATGAATTTTCAATAACTCATTCTTGAATTTTCAGTAGAAATGTAACTGAATTTTTCAATTACGTGCATGGAAAAAACTTCAATTACATTTTATTGAAGTTTCAATCATATATTTTTAACAATGTAGAGAATACACCATAATGTACGTACTATAGATGGCGGTGACAATAGATCACTTGCGGTAACAAATTATACTCTTTCACTGTGGCGACTCTCTATACTGTCGGCGGCTCGCGTCATCCCTAATGTTATATAGGTACCACGTTCTGGTTAGCTCTTTATTTTTTTATAATGATTTAACACAACTTAAAATTATTAGAAGCGGTGTAATGCTACACTTCATATCTATTTTGAAAATATTTATTAGTTCTTAAAATTAAACATTTGCATATATGTGTTATAAAAATCATGTTATTAAAAGCGCTGAAAGATTTCAGCATCATGGTTACACCAAAATCAAAATCACTATTTTTGTTCTTAAATTTAATTCATTTAATAACTTTATTGCTCGACAATTGTAGTGAGTATAAAATTAGGAACATGATTTTTAGTCTCATTTTCAATCTTCAATAAATGAAGTCAAAGTAGCTTTTACTAAACTTACTAGTATAATAAAAAGATTGGCTAACTCAACAGATAACACAGATCACAATTTAACAAATAAATGTATCAATGAAAAATATTAAAAATCTTTATTGACACATAAAATTAACTAATACAATTCGCCCATAATGAGGTTCTCAAAGGATCCACTCAAATTTAGTTTTTATCCATCTATACAAATTCTATTTATTCGAAAAAATCCAAAACAATCCAAGCAACGCAACTGCGCTTTTACACTCAACCAATGACTCATCAAAGCAACTCATCATCTCAAAATCATCGCATCTTAACAATCCAATCCAATCAGCCACGATTACCTCTAAAAATAACTAATCACGTATTTTTAAACCCGCCACACAGCATTCAACCTCACATCGATACATCTAACTCTTCTACACCTATATACACTCATCTCCCACATTACATTCACACACACACACATATATATATATATATATATTATGCTACACCACAGTTTCGCTGTTATAGCTGGCACGTGCGTGTGCACGCGCACCGGCACCGGCGCGATTGCGACAGGTATTATTCCACTTGTCGGTCGCGCTAGCGCAATTTTCCGTGCGACGACGTCGGCGGCGGCACTTTCCGGGTTACACTGGCGCGCGCGCGGACCAATTCAGGGCTATTTGTGCATGCGCCGGCAAAGGCAGAGAGCCGAGCTGCGACGAGAGAATTCTAGTGCATGCTCTTTCTTTGCGACTACTGCGAGGGAATGCGCTTTGATGGCGGATGGAAATAGGATTTTTATGAGGTGAAGAGGTTTGCTTGGAGGGGATGACGCTGTTGATGGAAGTGAAGTGTCAAGGGGTCAAGCTTAGAGGGTCAATTTTTTCAATTGTTTATTTCGAAAACTGAAAACATTGACTTTTTTCTTCGGAAGATGAAAAATTGCAACTTTTTGAAAATGCGTAGTGTTTAATCACAATCATGGTAGATACGTATTTTAACGATTTCCTGAAAGTTTCAAGGAGGTGGGTTGAACATTTTATTTCTCGTTTGGTTGAGTTATACTCAACGTACTTGATATATATTCTTCGAACAGTCACTAAGTGTGCAATAGGTGGATTTTGCTTTACAAACTCTCAAATTAATGTATATTTTGACACTATCTACCAAACACAATTTACTTCTTTGTATTACAATAGAATTAAAATCTTTTGTTCCGGTAATATACACTTTAAATTCTATTGTTTCTAAAAATTATATGTATAGTTTTTGATGATTACTTTATTTTGGTACTTTTTTTAATTTTCTTTTACATTGTATTATAAGTAAGAAAAATGCAATATTTAAAGTTTAACACTTTATTTTGTAACTTTTTCAATTTTCTCTTGCACTATATTATTACGAGTATGCAAAATGCAACTACATTCTTTAAAGCCGTATTTTTCTTAAAATGACTTTTTGTTTCATAAAAGCACTTGCAAGTCAGTCGTCGTCGAAAATAGCTAAATCACTATAGCGAAATATTATTTTTCATATTTCTAATAAAGATGTAGAGAGATTATTAAAAAAAATATTTAAATTATAAATTGTATCTACGTAAATACCTACGTAAAATAATCATAAAAATTAATATCATCGTGGCAGCAATTAATCTAAGACAATTTATTTTGAAAAGTAATTAGGACTAGTAATAGGGAACAGACATGGCTATTTGGTCAAAAGTATGCCTATTTTTTTCTCTACAATAGATAATCATTAATAAATATATTAGACATGAATTTTTTAATTATTTAATGCTTCTACGTCTTTGCATAATTAAATAATAATGTATAAACTTTAGTAGCTTTCGAATAATGCAGCACGCTTGTGATTGGGTATCCACTTAAAATTATGGAATGAACATACCGCTCCCATAACCTACAAAGACCCATCGTGCAAACATTTATCTATATATTTGTACATATATATATTCATAAATTCGGTAGGTCCGGACCGCCATATTGCTGTTCTTAATCACGTGACCTCATGCAGCATTTAAATTCTTCTTTAGCAAACACAATTTTCAAAAAATTGCTACTCGTGAAATACGGGCGTAAAAAATGTATTTTTTGCACTTTTGTGTACAATGTAACCTCAAGTTTCCAGCATTGGGTTCTCATCAAGAGCCGCTACCATGATTTTTTCAAAATCAGCAAAATATCGTATATCTTGATTGATACACTACCTGCATCCCTTTCAAACGACACTTATTTCGCTCGCCGGCCATTTATTTACGCAATATGTACACGAACGCGCAGCGCGCACGACAGTTATGGGCGTCGGCTATAGTCCGTCGCGTGTACGGCGCGCTGCGCGTCCTCGAGCCGCGGCGGGCGCGCGATTGAATTAGTGGGGACGATTATAATGGATTAATTGCGCGGTCGTTCGTGGAGGTCGTTTTCGGGATACGACGCTCAAAGCGGCGGTTCTTGTTTTCTTTTTTTCGTCCGTCGCGCTAACAGTGTGGGGTGGGTATACGCGTTGTAGAGGAGCGTTTTCCGCTGTTAACGAGCTGTTGTTGTTTTTTATGGAGGGTCACTTTGGAGTTTCGAAGCGTTACAGGCAATGTTTAGAGACTATAAATTGAAATATGAAATTTTGGTTTGACGTTGGTAAAAGGTACTATTCGTAAATAACAATGAATTTTTGTAAGTAATTTTACGTACGTTATATACTGTATTTGTTTTTCTTTTCATTTTAATGTCAATTTCAGCGTTGAATTTGAAACGAGTTGTTGTTGTTTTTACGAAGGGTCACTTAGGAGTTTCGAATGTTAATGTTTGAAAAATTGTAGTTTAACATTAGGCAATAATGGTAAGGCTTGTAAATTGTAAAGCAATAAATTACTATCGAGTACTTTCCTATAGTTATTACTGTAACTTTTTAATTTTTAATGTCAATTTCGACGCTGAATTTATAACGATAATATATCAAATTGAACAATAGAAGAGAACTTACATTTTGATTTGTTATTTTTCATATTGTAAAGTTTAAGATAGCACGTCATCATAAATAAAATCATAAAAACGAAAAATATAGAACTCAAGCATACAGCTATAAAATACTAATAAAAGTTTCATTATTTTGTACATGACGCGCTTCGTATACCGGACTATAAACAGACATAATGTTTATACACAGAACTTATGCCAGCTATAAACGTCATTGTGTATGTTTAAAGTTCGTATCGAAAATAAAGGTTTTATTGTATTTACTTTTATTATTCAAAACAGTACTCATGAAAAACCGATATGCGCAACTGATTTTCAATCCAGTTATATTATACGATTGGGTATATTTCATTAAAATAATTAAAATTCAATAATTGATTCTGCTACCGAACTTACTTGTGCACAGGAATACATAATTAAATAAAAAAGAAACCCGATAAGTCTGCTTTTAGTATAGGAACGCGCTTTGCAAGCTCTTTTTTAGCCATTGTTACGAGTACATAGAACAACTCGAGCGTAACAGCATTACGTATTGCCACCGGTTACGTAAGACTTTCGTAGGAGAGACAGTCTATAACAAATTAGGATATGGATCATTAGACATAGTGATAGCAGTGTAATCATTCTGTAAAAAGCAGTGAATTTTGCTCGCATCTTTCACCAAGAATTTAAAAGCAACGCTAACACTTTGTATCATTATGATTAAAAAAGTCTGAAAGGTTTAAAATATTTTTATTATTGGATGGTTACATAAAATAATTTATGAAACAAATTGATTCTGTAGATCACTTTTTTTACGAGCCATAAGAATTTTATAGGTACTTGGATTAAAACATTTAATAATTTATTTAATAATATTTATTACATTTTTATTTAATTAATTGAACATTTAACTAGTTTTATTTTCTAAAACATAAACAGGTAATATTAATATATTATATAAATAACAATTTTATTTTAAATTTTATTTTAAAAAGTTTCTCTCTTTTATTAGAAATATGAATAATAATATATTTATGTAGTGTTTCAGCTAGTTTCGGCAAAAGATGTATGTGCAAATGGTTTTTGTGAAAGCCAAAAAAGTCATTTTGAAATGAACAGGTTTATAGATTGTATTTTAGATAGACATACATAATTTTATAAAAATTGAAAACATCCTGAGATAAATTGTTAGTTATCAAGAAACTTTAAAACACTACGATTTAATCAAATTTTGCTGAAAAATGATTATTTCTCATACAATTTAATTTATAATTCGGATCAATTATTGTACAATAAGAAAATAATGTTTAGTTTTCACCGATAACTCAATTATGCAATTTTAGAACTTTTAAACTATCGAGCTTACTTTTATTACGATATTAACTCAGCCATAAACGCTATCATTTATATTAAAACAATATAGAAAAAAAAATCCATCACTTATGATCCCTTCATCTAATTTCCCGTATCACAAAACTCTCCATTCACCTCCAAAACTCTATAATAACCAAACGTACCCACACCGACAGAATAAAAGTTCCACCTTCGCTTGAACATCCATAAATTGTGAAAGCCAATTTCCGACTATAAAACACGATCACGAGCGCGAACCCGACCCACATTTCCGAAGGCTCTTCTCCGCGAAGAAACCTCGCAGGTTATACACACGCACACACTTTCGTTATTATGTCAGCTCCCGGCCATTGCTATGTGTAAGCGCGTTTACTCCGTCAAAATAATAATCCAACCGCATGCACGATTCACGTATATAGATATGTGCACGTGTATGCATGTATGTAATGTGTGTGTGCGTATGTGCGTGCATGTTTGTGTGTGTATATAATGTACGTGTATGTGCGTGTTGTGCATATTTGCGTGTGTATGTACATGTATGTGTGTGGTGTATATGTGTGCATGAATATGCGTACGTATGTGTGTGTGTGTGTGTGTGTGTGTGTGTGTGTGTGTGTATGCGTGTATGCTTGTGTGCGCAAATTTGTGTGTATGTGTGTATGCGTGTATGTATGTGTATAAACGCATGTGCACACGCGTGTACTGATAGATATGTGTGTATGTGTGTCGACATAATAATTTCAATGTCACTGCCGTGCACAGTCGCTGCCGTATATTGCGTGTGCATTAGCAATAATAATTCTCTCGTGGTCGATAAGAGAAAACGACGCGCGCGCGCGCGCGTGTGCGCGAGTGTACGTGTGTGGGAGTTGCGAACGAAACTATTGTGTACATCGGCGAGCGGGAATTCAATAACCGATCGACCTTGACGCGAGCGAACGAACGAGCAAGCGAACGCCACGAGAGATCGATTGTGTTTTTTTTTTCCTTTTGGTATAGTTGCTCGCGCTATGCTTTGCCTTCTTATCTAACGACTAGCTGCGCGGTGTGCTCGCGGATAACGCGATAGCGTTACGTCGCCAGTTTCTTGTTATGCTTTTAGATACAGTGGCTTGTTCTGCTGTATTCTTTTTTTCTTCTCGCGTTTTCGAGTTGGAGGGTCTTATTTCGATGTTGCATCGGATAACGGATTTTGATTTTGGCTTTCTAAACTAGGAACTGACCGTGACGCTCGTTTGGAAGGCAGGAAGATGACAAATTGGATTTTCTGTTTTGGAGGTTTCGAAAATTCAAGGATGACGATTTTTGGTTTAATTGAGTGACGAAATTAAGTGAGGTTGGGATATTCCAAATGTGTTTTGTAGCTTTTTAGTATACGTTGAATAATACAATGTATAAAAGGAAACATATTTGATATGCTGAATAGATAAATATATTTACAAAATGTTCCATTTTTTTAATTTGGATATTTTATTTTGTTTTAAAATGACCTTTTACCTTACCTTTTACAACATATTTTGTAATTCATACGATGTATCTCCTAAAAAAGTCATATTTCTAAAGGATATTACAGTTTAAAAACTAATAAACATGTAAATTTGAAAGCTGATCTCCTCATTCCTTTCACGATTTTTAATTAAATTATGATTTCAACCAAGCTCTCATCATTCCCTAAATATCTGAATAAATGTAACAGCACTCAGTTTTTTTCCTGCATTCCAAAACATCAGGCATTGCGCGTGCTCAAAAATTCAAATAATTTTTCAAAAGGTTAACGACTCTCGAAGTTTGTTTTTTCTCATTCACTCCCAATTCATCGCTGTATTTTTAACCTCGCTAAAAGCTATTTCACGCTCCTGACAGCAAACTAATAGAAAAGTCTAGTGGCGCAAAATCGCGCGCACTCGAGTCAGCGCAAAACAACGATTTACGAGCGCAACGCGCGTTTTTTTCGTCTCATTCCGGCGATTTAAAGAGCCTTGCGCGAAAGCGCGTCAAGAATAACCCAAAAAGTAAATATTCAATTAACGCGAGCAAAAGTCTTGGCTTGCATCTCGCAACGACGAGACGGAGCGATTACGTGCCGCCGCAGCCGCGCACTAAATTCGTCTCTCGGTGAGCCGAGTAGGTAGGTGGCACATGCATAATTCGATCCAAAAGACAATGACACATGTACGGGCGTGAAAATGGATCGTTTCGAAATTGCCAACAGACGATGTACTAAAGAAGCACATGTGCATAGACAGCATTCCATGTTAAATATGAGAAATAAATGCATTACTTGCAGTTGGAAAAGCATGCAGTATTTGTTAGTAAAAAAATTAAATGCTAAATCGGTATGACTTCCTTGTAGCAATTACTAACAAAATTTGGGTAACGTATATTTTAAAAATGTGTATTTGCAATTTTCTAAGTATGTGAGCATGCAAAGCTAAAAATTTAGTAGGGGAAACTGGAGTAAAGTGAACACGCGGGTAAAATGAATCTTGCTTATTATTTCTACAACAAATTATTATTTATGCATGATTTTAATTTTGGATGATATTTATGCAAGGATGATAATTAAAAAGTTTCACAAGTTGGTTTGTTGAATTCATTACGGTAATTAAAGACGTTTATAATCAGTTTTATTTCTAGATTTTTTTCTAGTTAGCTTCGAATACGTTTAACTTACTATTGCCAAGAATGTAGAGCTTTAAAAGAGGTTTTACTTTTTTTAGAAAAACATTTTTAAGAATTGACGTCTCGGGGTAAAGTGAATCGGGGTAAAGTTCAGGTCTAGAAAAAAATGCGATAGCATTAATTTATACGTGGTTAGATGGAAAATTTAACCAAATTTTAATTAAGGTGAGTGTTAGTGTAGTATACAAAGCCTTTGTTACAACACATTCCCTATTTATGCCAAACTAGCATCCCCCGTCACGGCTTCGCCCGTGCTAATAGTGCGTGGAACTCACTATTTAATGATATCGATTATTTGATAATAGTACATGTGTGTTAATTATTGCAGCAGTTTGAGGATTAGCGATAACATATATTTAAGTGCTTTAAACATTTAAATGTTTTGTTTATCGAAGCACTTCTTTATAGACCCCGTCAGTGGTTCTTCCGTCAGGTGCAAGGATGACTAAACTGCTAGATGTATTTTAAAGGTTTTAAGATTTCTTTTTATTAATTTTATTATTATCTAAATAACCGTTTTAATCTATTCCTGCGCAAAAACTAGTAAAACATCTTCAAAATATTTTTTTCTATCCAGCTCTATGATCACTTTACCCTGGTTTCCCCTACAGTTTATATAAAGTTAAGGTGCCTCGTAAAGTTAAGCTCGACTGGTTGTAACATTTCAATGATTATTTTCTAAGGATTGCTTAAAAATCGTGCGATGAGCTCACTTCCGCGGTAAATACTTATGGAAATATCTCGAACTATAATTCTTTTAGTGCAAGATATTGTTTCGTTTATTAAATCCAAGTGCGCAAAGGGGATAACCTTCTTCCTTATTGACTATATTTATACTAAAGATCTAGCTATCCTTTCATGGCACCTTAATATTCTACATTAAGTTACTCATTTAGTTACATAATAGTGTTCGCACACCGCAATATATTATATTTATCACACTACTCTGTTGACACACTAGTTCTGTAAAGGTTGCATTGTGAATTAATTTTATATGAATAAATATTATTACTGTTTAAATAAAATCCAACCGATTCATTAGTCAATCTATAAAAAATCTAGAATTTCTCGTTGTCACAGTCTAGTTCTGGTAATGTCAGATTCCATGAAATATTTTTAAGCTTAATACATAAACCTTAATAATCTTCTTGCAGAAAACATATAATTAATAACACATCTCTTTTATAAACTCCCAACCGATTCTCAATCCCTCGCGAAACTTTCCAATTCAAATTGGAACGGCCCATATGTCCACATACAGCGATATCGATGCGGCAGTATTCTGTTTGTGCATCGTGGCCAGATTCACCCATACACACACACACACACGCACACACTTAGACGCGCGAAACAAGTCCTTGGCAGCGGTGCGGCCCGCGAGCCGCACTGCCGTTGCCGCTCTTCCGGCGTTTATCGGGCCGGCGCGCGCCGCGGGATTTCCTTGTTTTCGACTTTTGCAAGCCGCCGCGCACGTGCTGACACCGAGGAAGTGTACGCGCGGGCGGCGGCGGTTCCTCCTCGCGAACGTCCGAAATTGTTTTTTCTTCGCTCGAAAAATTTGGTAAACAGAGTACGCAATGTATATATAGGACGCGGTCAATAATAAACAAGGTGTATTGCACTGTCGACGACCGGGTGAGTGGATAAGTGAGAGAGAGATAGAGAGCCTTGAAGACGATTTTTATATTGCCAACAGGATATGAGAGCATTGTTTGGGTAAAAAAAGATTGGGTGTGTGTAGTGAGTTTGTTTTATTATTTTTAGTGGAAAGTTTTTGTTGGTAAGGTTGAGAGTTGCGAAATTGAGTGAACAAGAGTGGTGTGCAGATTTGGATGGTTTAAGTAGAATCGGTCGAGCATGGTTATACGCGACGGTCATTTAGACTAGTAATAGTTATGGACAAACTAAGGGTACCGATAATGTATGAGGATTAGTGAATTTATAAGAGTGTTCATCTATTACAAAATTATACTTTATTGAAGGTATAAATTCCATCCATTGCAAGGATGAACGGAAAAAATTAGCTCATTAACTTGAAATATAATCCGTGCAATGCGTTAATGGCATCTATAGAGATTAGTATAGAGAGCAAAGCCTTCTTCCATAAAAAATTATTAACGATTTTTTATTTTTGATCTGATTGTTCTAGGTACTGCTTTAATTTATTATAGAATTGACAAAAAATATTTCATCGCTGCAGAACAAGGCAGATTTGTTTATAGGAATTACATAAGATCATAATGCACATAAGATGTGACGAACAAATCCATGTTAACGAATACAAGTAACACCTAGAAAGAACCATCGGTTCAAAAGTAAAAACTCCCCAAATTGAAAACCAATACCTATATTTACACGACAATAAAATAATCTTTTCTGTTCTCTTTCGCAATGGTTATAAAGTTCTTATATCAGTTTACACCTTTATCTTTCACAAAAATTACAACGAGATATATCAATAAATATTTATGTAGATTACTCAAACTCAAGCATTCATTCTTCCATTTCAACCCAATCCATTCTTACCATTCCCTACCCAACCGCGTCCCGATCCCTCAAAAACAAAAAATAAAAGAACCAGAAACAATAATAAAACCTCGCTATCGCTCGACCCATGCAACCGGCGCTGCGCCCTCCACAAATCGCGCGTCGCCATTTCATTTCCAAGCTTATCAAAAAAGGCATTAAAATCGTAACTCGCTCTTTCTCCTTAATCCGCCATCGCGCCATAAATCCGAACGCTGTTGCAGCGACGCCGGCGCAAGGTCGCATGCGCTACTCGTTTCGTCCACGTGCAGTACTTACGCTCGCGCGGAACCGAATCCGACCGTTCAAGTCCATCGTTCTCTCGCGTATAAGTGCACATGCGCGCGAGAATCGCCAGCGGCTGCGAGAGGATGGAAAGATGCGCAGACACGCGCCGTGGATTATATGCGCGAGCGAGGGAATGATGAGATTTGGAAGAGAGAGAGATTAAGGTGAGTGTGCGATGGTGGTTAATCGCGTTTTGAAAGTATTATGAACGTTTGTAAGCCTCGTGTTTCTATATTGATGGGGTTTTTGAATTTATTATATTTAATCCTACATTTTGAATTTTTTTAAATGTAACTTCAGATTCATAATCGACGGATTCATTTGAATGGTTTCGAACAGTTGCATTTTTTTTTTAAGAAATTGTTATTTTTCAAATTCTGCTTAGTTGTAGAATTTTTACAATTTAAAATGAATTTATTCAAACTTGTTTGTTTGCTCTATCTGTATAACGCTTTATCATAGATGAATCCTGAGTAAATCTGTTGAAAAATCGATGTGAATAATAAAAATGCATTACAAAGCATTACGAAACAGGTATATCATACATTATATTATACACTATCATTAATCAAACAAAAAAATAATTTAACTAAATCAGGTATTTTCATTTTTAATATATTTTTATGTGTAATATAAAGATACTAATCTTTATATTAATATATTTATATTAATAATCTTTTTATTAGTTGTAACATGTTCTCATTTAAAAATATAAACATGATACTGAATACCAATATTATGTATTTAAACTAAAATCCAAACTCGAAAATATTTGAACCAATTGATATTTGATTTTACTACAGAACCAGTGATCATCATTTAATTCAGACTTAGAAATATATACATTTAATAATTATTATGCATCGATCGTTTATAAAAACATTCTATGTCTATCCTTAACACGTGTATATTGAATAACTGAGAATGACATAACTGCAAGTACTTTTTCTTGGTTTTGTCATAGATGATGCATTGTAGAGGTAAAAATGTTAAGTTTTCGTAAAATAACATCTTAGAAACATGTTTTGCTATTCTATAAATGATAACACACTGTTTTTAGAAAACATGCAAGAAAATGCGTGCCACGTATACATACATTTCCAAAGATCCAGTGTACATTGTTTTCATCTATAACTCATAGGATTCACCCATTGTTAAAGTTATCTACGTTCAAACGACTACACAATCTCCAATTTTTATCTCTCTCTCTCTCTCTCTCTCTCGAAAAAGCTCGACGTGCCCCAATTGCTCTAATCCCCGAAGTCACGCTCCCTGCAAAATCCTAATGCCAGCGAACGAAACGAATTTTTTCGTGCTGCACAGCTACTACTACTACAAACTCCCTGTGTCCTTTCCACTTTTGCGCGGCGCGCGAGCTTTTGTTTTCTAATACAATACTCCCGCACTATCGCGCGACACTCGTACACATCGGAGCGAGCTGTATGCACGCATTCTTGATCTTTTAATGCGCTTTTAACGAGCGATGTAAATCCCCGCCTATCCGATCGCTTAATCTTGTTTATGAAATTTAATGTCCGGAGAGAGAAACGGGCGCGAGCGCGTGCAGGTACGCGCGGAAACGACGAAAAGTGGATTATTGCTCCGTGCTCTGCAGGCGGGCGATTAAGAGATTTTTGGCGCGCTGCTCTTTGTTTTTGTAGCGGGGAGTTTTTTTTTTAAGAGTTTTAAGAGCTTTTAGCGTGTAGATTGCAGTGCATAAGTCATTTATCAGGATTTTAATGGCGCTGAATAAATGACGGAAGAGCTGTGCCACTCGCGGCTAAATCGCGCGAGGTGTGGATGTATAGGCGTCTTAGATGATGTTTGTGACAATGTTCACGGGTGAATTATTTATTTTTGTATGAAGGATGTGTGATGTAGAGGTACTTAGACTGATCTCTCTATTAAGAAACAAGGCATAGAAATTGATTTCATTTACTGGCAAGAAGCAGCCAAAACTTTGCAACTACTATTTTAATCTACGGTCTGGCAGAGAAAACTGTGCAAGTTTCTAAAAGATATGTAGCATTTTTACTCGAGGTACATAAAAGTTAATTGAAGGGAGCTTTCTAACGTAATATTCGGAAAAATATAGATTTTTGAGTAATTTTGTTTTATATAAAGAAATAAGCAAGCACCTTGAAATTTTCACACTTCAGTATTGTACATTGAACATGTGAAAAAATCGTTTATTTATGTATGATTCGTTGATTTTTTTAATATAGTTAATATTGTCAAAGTTGGGCACCCCGAAAGTGAATTGATGGCTCGTGTATGTGATTAATAAAAACTATTTATGTCAAATAATAAAGTGCAGAAAACAATAAGATTAGTGATCATTACATGTGAGTACTTATTGCACGAATTAGAATTAGTCCAGTTAAAGAAATTAAATATTAACAAATTGGCGTACGCAAATTATGTTCAAAATTATACTATAGTAATCGTCAATTTTCTTGCGTTTGAAAAGTAAGTTCCTAACAGAAAATATGATTGACGTCTGGACGAGATCCAATCATGTGCAGAATATCCCCTTTCATATCGATCGATCAAATAGTTTTTGACATGTCCCCTGCATCAGTAATTTTAAAAATGCATGATTTTTAAACAGCTCGTTCGGATAGTTAGTTCAGTGCTTTATATTAAAACAAAAATAAATACTTTTCAAACTATTTTTAAGAAACACTATACTCTTAAAATGTTTTCAAAAAATGACAATTTTTCAGAGCGTCAAACCAAAATAACCCTGAAACTTTTTAAATTGCGAACGCAAAACATATTTGCAATGCAATAGATAAAGTAAAAACACCAAAAAGGCAATATTCGAATAAACTGCTTTACATGACGGAAATTCAGCGGCGAACCTCGTGGTTAATAGCATTTGCGCGCACAGTCCATGTTCATGCAGCGTGTGCGTACTAATTATACACACATGCGCATCGGTGCTCTTGACATGCGCGAGCTCGCGCGTCTTTGTCGAAACTTCGAGAGGCCAAAGTCGCGACAACGACAGCGGCTTTCCTATGCACACGATTATGCAAACGAGTGCTCGCGAATTTTATTATCGCACTTAATTTACTGTTTTCCAGAAGCTTGTAAACAATTTTTTTTTAGCGACGGAAGCGTTCATTTGCTATAGGAACAAAGCTTTGATTTGCAAAATGCAATATATCGACGTGTCCTCGTGAAAAATACGTATCTCGTGTAACTTCAATTAGAAGATACATTTTTTTATGTAATTTTGTAGAATCTTTGTAATAATACTGAAAATCGTTCAGAAGATAATAATCGTATATCAATTAGTATTGATAAATAAATTTAAACTCTCTTGTAACAGTTTTTGTCCTAAAAGTTAGAGTAACAAATAATAGCCTGCACGTAAAAGATACACCTTTTCTAATCAGAACTCCCGCGATACATCGTTCTTATTATGACCCATCAATATATTTCTCCGAGTAATCAAATCAAACGTTCGCATCGATAAATACGCCTCTGTTATTTTATCATTATCATCGCAATCATCGCCTCCATACGAACATTTATTACGCACCCGAGCATACACAAACGGTATTATCCCAAATCAGCGAGGATGCGTGAGGGGATTATATACGAATACTAACCGATGAATCAGGCAGAAAAAGCAGGTCAGCCGATCCTCGACACATATTACCTACAACCCGCGATGTATCGCTATACCTGCAGCCGTGTCTAAAAACGAAAAGCCGCGCGCCACCGCGCTAGGAAAACACGAATGCGAGCGCGGCGAATTCCGCGATCGAGTTTGCAAGGGGCGCACACGTGGCGAGTATGCGTGTATTGTGACCTTTGCTCGACCGGCCGTGTGTACATACGATCTCAATTAGAAAATTAAAATTCGCCGAAGTGGAAGCGCGCAAAATGAACGCGATCGCGGACGCGGAGTGTTATAGGTCGATGGGGAAATCGCGAAAGATCAAATGAAAATAATGAACGAGTCGCGGAGGCTATGGACGATTGAAAGACAATGAGTGAATTTACAAGTGCACGCGTGTGCAGGTTTTTATTTGATGTTTTGTGGCTTGTATGAGATTTGATTTGATTTGATTTTGTTACTATATAGACCTAACAAATAATAGGTGGTGTTTGTATTATGAAGATTTGTATTTTAATTGTGCTTATATGTAAAAAAGTGTTTGATTATTGAACAAGTTTATTATTAAGAAACTATTTATTCTAATAATAGATATAAAATAATTAAAAGTTATTTAATAAAAATGAATGACGTAATAGAATCTTATTGACTCAATGTATTGCAAATTATATATACTTATGTGAGTTGATGTAACGGTCTCTGCAACCGAACATCACAGAAAAAAGGATTATTTATTTTATTCCCGACTGAACCATAATGGCCACTTTATTGACCTGAAATCTACTTTCTCCCGCAAATTAATTAACTTTCTTCCCGCGTTGGCAGGAAATTTTACTTTTTTCCCGCAATTTTTTTTCCCGCAAATACATTTTCTTTAATAGTACATTATGTAATAAGGGCAAAAAGTCGAATATTTTTCCCGTGAGTGAGTTTACTGCCCGAGCGAGCGAAGCGAAGCGAGGACAGTATCACCCTAGGGAAAAATCGACCTTCTTCTCGAGTTACATATAGTACTTTATGCTCATCTCAACTGTGGCCACTTTGTGACTTGGAAAGCAGGACTAATGGACCGTTAAAAGACAATATTGTTAAAAGTCAATCAAAAATCAGGGTTATTGGTAGAACTTGATGAAATAAAGAAATTTGGACTATATTCTAGTGAAGTCACTTATTTCCCGCATTTGCGGGAAAAAAATAACTTTCTTCCCGCTAATCATTTTTGCGGGCAAAAAGTGTAATTTTGGTCTCGCTTTTCAGGAAAAAAGTGGCCATTTTCGTTCAGATGGGCATACATTATTTTTCTTTATATTAATATACATTTTCAATAAATTCTAGTTCTTACCGGAAGTCCCTCTTTCTAAGTCAATAAAGTGGTCACAGTTAAATCAGGAATAAAGTTATATATGCAACACGGGAATAAAGTCAAGTATTCCCTCGATGATTACTACCCTTGCTTCGCTCGGATAAACCCACCCTCGGAAATAATCTTCGACTTTATTCCCTTGTACATAATGTACTATTTGTTGCTTCCTAAAATTAGTTAGTTCTTAAAATAAATTACGCATCAAATAAAATATTATATTTACTGTAAGAAATTTGTACTCATAATTAGATCATTACAGTTATTTAATAGTTTAAAAACTGTTTTACTTAATATAAGCAATTTTTGATAAAAGAAGACAAAGAAGATCTTTATTTTAAGACCGAATATTAGTTATTAACTCGAGTATGTAAACCACGGTTGCCTTTTAATGTAATTATACATAGACAGAAAAATAATAAATAATTACTTAAGGCGCTTAGAGGTCGCGGAGTATATAAAAAATATTGAGTTTTAAAACAGTTTTCGGTAAATGCAAAATTTTATGCGATAACAGTAAGAGCAATTACACTAAATTCCATCAAATAAATTCAATATTATATAATTCTAAATATGTTCCCAACTTTAAAAACGTGCTCTGAAAGAAGAAAAGAATATGATTTTACGTATTTTCTTCTAGCCTCCTCAATTTTACTACAAAAAAGAGTAATTTACAAAAAACAATAAAATGTTCATGCTTCTATCATAATAAAAATTGTCTCTTGAATTTCTTGCATCTCTTGTTACAAAAAAGTACAAGTACCACAATTCCTCACTATAATGACATCTGGAAAAAATTACATTTCGTAGATCGTATCTTGCAGATTAATCTTCCCTCGAAAAAAACCTGATTTCTCAAAACCAAATTCCCCTCTCCACTCTTCGCAAAGAAGCACAAATTTTCCTCTCCTACGCCAATACCTCGCCTCCTCCACAACTATAATTCCACATCGTACGATCCGCGTTCGCTCGCATGACGCGCCACTGTACAGCAGCGTCGAACTCCTCACTTCGCTCGGCGGCCCATCGCGAAACGCGGAAACGTCGCTGCTGCGCCGTTGCAAGCGACACTAAACAAGCAAGAGAGAGAGGGAGCGCGTAATTGCCTCCGCCGCCGGTTCCATAAGACGATTTTCCGGAGCTCGCGCACCGCGCGTGGCCTTGTGCTTGTAAAGCGAGCGCAGAGCGGCCGAGTTGAGTCGAGTCGTTATATAGAGAGAAAAACAGCGAGGATCCTGCTTAGCGAGCGCTACTGTGTGGCCGTGTTGTATATATACGTGGGTCTTGTTTGGTAGCGAGGCTCGTAATTTTGTGGGAGATGGACGGGACTGCGAGTAGGAAACAGGGTTTTGGACGAAAATTATCTGGGCGATGGGTTGTTGGGTGTTAGTTGAGTGATGCGTGGGATGAAGCTTATTGCGACGATTGTGGGATGTAGATATGTGGTTTATTGTCCGTGAAATTTTTAAAGTATATGTTATGAATCTATCGGTACCCTCGAGTCAGTACATATTAATTAACAAAATTTAGATGGATACTTGTAGGTGAAAGGCAAATAAAATACAGCTATATTGTTTATCTGACTTTAATATTCTAACTTATTTCAATCTGTTTTCTTTGCTGCTTTTCTCTCGCCTATTTTAATTTGCATATTGTAAAACCTAGCAGTTTAGGATGGGTAGCATTCTTTAAATTTGCTATAGCATTAAAAGTTCTTATTTTGATTGAAGTGTGATGTCGTTTACTTAATTGTTTCAAAACAAAGAACTGAAAACTTATTAAAGTCGGTGAGCGATTTCAGTTCCGAGTCGCTAAAATAGATGAGGTAGTACTATATAAATAAAGGTACGTTTTGGCTCCAGGCTATTTACTGAGCTCGTCAGTAGGATGAGTATCTATCATAGCTATATACCCACGGTATATTGGATTTTTGGATTGCCTCTTGTGGTACATCTGGATTCAAACTTATTTTTTATTGAAAAGACGCTTTGATATAATTAAATTATTGAGATAGTATTTTAAAAAAGCAATGCAGAATGTATATTATATACGTTATTTTGTGGTTTAAAAAACAAATCTACTAAAGGTTAACAGTACACAATATAAATGACCTATTTTGTTAAAATTTGTCTGCATTTATTGATTAAAACTGTTTATTCTTAAGAAAAAAGAATAGTTTTTAAAATGTGAGCACACCAATTGTGTATAAATTTTCATAACTAGGTATATGTAAATTCGTTGGAAATGATAATTATTTAGCGTGACTCAGTTTTTTAAACGCTACATAATTTGCCCATAAAAATAATATTAAGTTCGTCTATATCGAACTAAGATAAATTATAAGAAAATAAAACAAACTTGTATAAATCAAATTCATGAAAATAGAATTTAAATTTAGCGTTTTTCAACATGCTTTTTACATTAAATTCAATCACGCGATATTTTAACGAATGTTATATTGTATCCAGATGTACCTACAAAATATAACGCTTTTTTCAAACCAGTCACGCGAACAAGTATTACTACTTCTCTATTCATAGTTCGATTATTTTTTAATGCATTTCAGTTTAATAATATGTTTCTTATTGTATACAAAAAAGATATAAAAATGCTAAGACTTTTAAAATATTTGATAAACAATAAAAATTAAAAAGATACAGCAAGTTAAAGGCACAAATTTAAACATCTGCCATTTTCCTTGCATGCACATTGCTTTCGAGTAACTAAAAATACTATTTCTGTCAAAGTTTAGAGCTATGTTGTAAGATGTTAAATAAACTACAGCTTAAAAAAAGCTTTTACTTATTAGGTAGGACACGCAAAGTGAGACTATATTTTCAAGTCAATTTCCTACTTCTTTTATCTAATGTAATAAAAATCATAGTATAAATCCCGAAATATTACATTAAAATAGTATACCTGTAAAGGAACTAACTTAGTGAGGTATTAAAATCAAGAGTTTTAATATATATATATATATATATATATATAAGTTGCGTCGTTTTTGTGTTATTGGGTGGGGTTTTTATAATCGCTTCGGTTCCTTTGCTGTGTGTTTTCATAGAGAATAACTGTATGGGAATATATATATATATATATATATATTCCCATACAGTTATTCTCTATGAAAACACACAGCAAAGGAACCGAAGCGATTACAAAAACCCCACCCAATAACACAAAAACGACGCAACTTACCCTCGCATCCACCAGCACCATCGGACTCAAGCTAATCATACATTTTCCAAAGTCGTCCGCGTCCGTACACTGTACCACCTATATCGAACGAGCCACTATCCAAGCTAATCCAAGTATACGTACAGGCAGCGACAGCGAGGAAAAAGCGAGAGCTCGCCCCGGTCATTCGATTAATGCGCTTGTGTGTCGAATGCTCGCGCAGAACATGCACACGGACACGCACACACACACACACCCACACGCGCAAACCAAGTCGTGGAAGCCTGTGCCCGCTGCTTTTATTGGGCTGCCGCTGCTGCTCGTCGAGCAACTGTGCAGCGCTATGGTCTGCGTTTATTTTTGTACGCTTTTCTTTTGCTCTGCGAGACCGTTGGATTTCATTGAGCTTTCGAGTATTTTCCTTTCGAGAATTACACGCAGTTATACGTAGTTCCAGGCGTTTGCTCGGGGTAATGGAATACACTTGTTTTGACAATAATGGAGTAGCAAAATTTTGTGATTTAAAGTTGGGTGGACTATTTCTGGATGGTATTTGGTGATGATTTATAACTGGGGAGGGGGGAAGGAAGGAATTTTATCGAACAACGTATTTGAATTATAGTTACGTCGTAGCATACTTTCTTTGTAAAATTTTTAAATTTTATCAACATACTGAAAAGTAAGAAATGTTATGATTCAAACTTGTTCGTGATTTTACGATGTTATAAAGAAGCTTAAGCATGATATAACTTTTTTAAATATAAATAAATTCCAAACATTCACGATGCACTATGAATTAGCTTACGCATTCTGAAAAACAATTGTTGGCACCTGTTTAAATAATTGATGATGTGAATAAAAAAGAAAATGTTTTGCACAATAGAATTGCAATTAAAGAATTATTTAATGAATTAATGCATCAATTCATTAATTACAATCAAAGAAAATCGCTTGTAATGTAACCCCCAGAGAGATTATTTATCGTTTCATTTATACATGAAAAGTAGAATATGAGAAATTTTCCATTTCCGTAATTACATAAGCGCATCTATTCGTTGCGTTGAGAACGTCGCGAATTAAGAAATTGTCAGCATTAAGATAAAGAAATAAAACTGTATAGAGAGAAATTAATTATTTACATATATATATTATTTTTCGCACATAAATCTTCTTTATAGGCGCATTATCATATGAATTAGTCATTTTGTGTCTCGCAAGCGAACAAAGTAAATAAAAAATAACTCGCTTTAACCGCATGAACCAAATATAACAATAAATCTTTTGCTTATATAACTGCTTTCCATTATTTAAAATATTCATTACTTATTATACCCAATAATAAACGCATTATTTATTATGTCATGTAGTAGACTAAGCATACACAATGTTAAATGATGCGAATGAAATTGGTTATCCGTGATGTACCAACATTAATTATTTTAAATGCACAACATTATAACGCATTTCCTGAATCAGATAAATTTCGAATAAAATAGGAGATTCTTTGTAGCTAAATAGAAAATAGCTGATTAACTTCATTAGCTATGTCTGCATATTATTTAAAAATATATTTTGACTTGCATATGAAAGAATATGTTACTGTTCACTTCACGTTGAATGTTTTTATTATCTTCTCATGCTTCTGTTATGCTGCACAAACTATCTATACTACTCGTAGCTAATGTCGCTAACTAATACCTAAATATACTCCGCGTAAATGCAGTGCATAACAATATATGCGATATGTATAGTTTATGATGAATGAATCGATAATATATAAAAAATTTAATCAGATAATTATAAAATGTTGGTAATATTATCTTTTTCCTAAAAAAGTGATGATTCAATGAAGTAAATCATCTTAAAATTTAATATTGCAACCGCGATTTTTTACTTTAATTGTATTATATATTTTCTCGACCTTTTTCAATAACGAACTTTCCATGTATATTAAGGGCTCTTCGATGTTATGTGTAGCGTGATTTAAAATTAAAATAATTTGTAGCCGCTTTTGTCTGAAGGTACACGAAAAACACCTACATATTCTACATTCCACATTCCCTTCTAGCTTCAAAGTAATTACAGAAAAATCAATTTCCACTAAATCAGCATCTAAGCTGCACAACACTAAAGTCTTCTTCCTCGCGCAAAAAGAACTAGCAAAACAATCCTCAAAAACGCCTCATCATCCTCTCACACACGACCTCTCCATCCTCCATTTCCCCACCCAGCGCCTCAACAACCCACATCCATCTCCTCTATACCTCCACCGCGCAAAAACAAATCCTCGAGAGCCGGAAAACCCATAAGACCTCCACCATCGCCGCAAAAACCCCGCGACCCTAATACCCATCGAAGCCTGCGCGCGCCCATACAACCCAGCCCACAAACCTCCAAATCCAAAAAAGCGACAAACGCTTAATTCTCTCTCTCTCTCTCTCTCTCTCTCTCTCTCTCGTTTACAATGCACAGGCGCCGAGCCATTGCGTAAGACAGCGGAGCCCGCACGTGAGCTATACAAGCGCGAAGGCCTCGCACGGTGACCGTGGCCGAGCTGCCTCGCGCCGGATAATCCCGCGACCGTAAGGTCCCGTCCGTGCACTCTCGCTCCGCGCTTCGATCTCCCGCCGCGCGCGACGTGCGCGGCACTGCACGGGCACGCACGGAGCGAATGGGATACGCAGGAGTGCAGCGGTAGCCGCGAGGTAAACAGCGGCAGCGCTGACCCGTTCCGCGGGCGCTGCGGGATAGATATAGGGTTACGCGTGAGTGGTTGCGTCATCGCCGAGAGCCGGAGAGGAGCAGACGTCGTCTGGTGTGTGTATGTGTGCGAGTGGGATGGAGACAGTTGGTATATATGGGACGATTGTGGGTGAATGAATTTTGTTGTGCAGAAATGTAGGAGGAACTTTGGGAGAGAACGGAGTTTTTTTTTATTAACCCGCGTGCGCGCTCGTGGTATCGTTGGGTCACTGTATTTATAACAAATCGTTTGTAATAAAATAATTTTGGTTGCATGTTGAAACCATTGTAGACTAATTATTTTCAAATCACGCAAGACAAGTCAGATGTGTCATCAAATTGCTTAAAAATGCAGAAATATTGTTAGTTTTTCAAAATAAGGGGTATGTGTTGAGGGATTTGTATTCTTACAACGACATTCCGCTAAAATTGCATTTTCTATGCACATTTAAAAATTTTACGTTAGAATACGTAGTTAGTTTATTTTAACAATTAAAAAGGATTAAATTAATTTTTAAGTTCAATCTATTTTGACACCACATTTTTAAATATGCACGAGAAATGCAATTTTGGTGCAAAATTAACATAAAAAAATCTGTGTTCGTTTGTTTTGAGAGAATAACAACATATTTCATTTGTAAGCGATTTGGTGACAGGTACACTCTTAATATAAAAATCAATCCCAATGTTTCTAGCATTTTAGTTTTGTTTATATTTCCTATTTATTAACGTGCGCCCGCATAAGTCGGTCTGCTTAGGATTGAAAATGCGCTTATATACTGATAGGTTAAGGAGATACCTAGCATACATATTATCTATATGAAACACAATCCGAAAAAAGGAGATGGTGTACACATTTAGCTCTGATTTAATTCGAAATTCTTTTCTAGGGCTTTTTTAGTAAGTTAATTTAAAATCAAAGGTCAGTGTTTCGAAAAATTTAGAATTAATGTAAATAACTTATGTAAAATGCCCTAGGGTACTTGGCCTGATTACTGTGCTTTTATTTTGTAATAGATTAGAAAGAAAACACTTTAAGTTCGAAGAAATACAATATATTTTAAATTTAAATTTATTTCTTAATCTTTACAATGCACAATAAATAATAATAATAATAATATGTATTTAAATTATTTTACAATAATAATCATTTTTTCAAAATTCTTTATTATTACGATTTCGAGTTATATTGTCCATTTTCTTAATGGAAAGGTTAATCCTGTTGCTTACTTTATAAATTTTTTGTATTACAATCAAGGTTTTCTACATCATGTAAAGTGTACCCATATATCATAAAGTGATTAAACTTATCTAAAAAATATAATAAATAGTATATATGAGGAATATTTTATTTATTAACAGGAAATCTCGCAATACCGCGAGATTTTCAAGCTTGCCCATATTACTGTGCTCTATCACACGGGCATTTTCGCCATCCTAACCATGTTTTTCGCTGTCATATGTTGTTGTTACAACTATACTAAATAGTCTGCAAATGTAAACGTTTATGTCTAAATATTCTTTCTTATTTTACTGAAATTAAACTTTTAGAACAGTTTCTTAAGCGTAATCACAACATAGTAATAATTTCTTATTTTCAATACATTTATTTAAAACAAAGTATTATACATATGTATAGTCAAAGATACTGTATTTTTTGTTAATTAAATTATTTATTAAAGTCCGGGTTTTTTAAAACAAGTATTTGAGTATAAACAAAAATTCTATGATTGTAACTGTTTTAGAAAATCTAGTGTAATTTTATTAAAATTGAATTCATTGTCTGTCGTAACGTTTAAAATATTCAATAAAAATAACTCAGAAAGTTCATAAAATTCTATTGTTTCATACCAAATATGTATACAAACATTACAAAGTTACAATACAATCGAATACATTATTTGATCCAACAAATTTCTTTTTATAAATTATGACAATGAATATACAAAAGATAACTTCTACTGAATCACAATCATTTTAATTTACAGCTTCTAATAAATGTTACGCACACTCTTTAAAGCTAAGTCCCTCCTTATCTCAAATAACAAGTACATAATTCACAATAATAATAATAATAATAAACAAGATTCCCCTAATACCCCAGCAAGCTTCCCTCATTACGAAACAATGTTTCCTGCTCATTGTTCCCGCCTAATCAGAACACCGATCCATCTGCACCTACATACCACCACCAACGATCATTCACATCGCGCTTATCACACCAAGATCTTAATCTCCGCGATGATTCGCGTCACCCAAGACGCACAGCATATGCCAGCACCTTTATCGAGCTCGTTACGATCGCCGTCACGGGAGCTCCGATCGCCGTCACGGGAGCTCCGATCGATTCCCAAGAAAGGAAAGAGCGCGAGCGTGAAATATGCGGGTTGAATTTAATAAGCGCCGCACGAAACAATGTCAAAGTCGCCGTACGTGGGGCATCATCATCACGCGACTCGAAACGCATTTCGTGCTCGCGTGCATCGCGTCAACGCGCTTTGTATAATATATATATATATATATATATATATATATATATATATATATATATATGTGTGTGTGTGTGTGTGTGTGTGTGTGTATATGTATATATATATAAAGCGCGTTGACGCCTGAATTTCGAACATCGAGAGAGCTGAGCTCGATTATATGTACTGGCACTGGGTGGTGCTTGTTTACGAAGGCTAATTGCTGATTAAGCCGCGGCCGCGATGCGTGTGGGAATATATACGGCGAGGCGATGTTGTATGCGCGTGCGGGTGCGTGCTTTCGTTCGTGCGAGTGCGTGTACGACTGTGATGTAAATTGCTAGCGATGATTCGAGTCGTGATGTAATATTAGGTTTGTTATGTGAAAATTGGAATTGATAGTTGGCGTTAGTTAAATGTTTTATAACAGTGTGTGCACCAAACCAGTTCTTCAATCAAGATTTTAGTAATGATTGTATTCTAGAGTGTGTTCAAAAGATGAGGGGTTTAGGGAATATGTTACTAACAAGAAACTAAGATTCACTGATAACAACGATAGTTTTCCCATGAAGAGTAAGATAGTTAGATTTTCACCAAGAAGACTAGCACTTTTCATGATTTTCTCACGAAGACTAGAAGATTTTGCGATTTCTCGCCTACTGTCTTTTTCGACCTATAATTTTCTAGTGTAGTATCAGACATGAACTCACTAGAAGAAAAAACGTCTCGACTCTTCAAGAGTTTATCGATATAGCTCTAATTTATATATTCTATACGAAAAATGCTATATTCGTGGGAAATTTATGAGAAGTATTAGGCTTCGTGGGAAAGTCGTGAAAAGTTCTAGTCTATGAGAAACTATGAAAATTATTAGTCTTTGTAGTAAGTGCTCAAAAGTCTTAGTCTCAGTGTGAATTTGAAATATGCTAGTCTTCGTAAGGGCTATCGATATAGAATTTACCAAAATTATCAAAAGAATATTTATTCGCTGTTCTTAGAAACCATATTGACTCCTCCATTATTTGATCTTCTTAAACCATAAATAACAAATGACAAATGTTTAAATGTTTAACAAAAAATTTCAAAATTCTTAACTTTTAAATATTGAATATATTAAATTATAATACATTCCTCAAGTCCTCAGTCTTTGAGCAGGATAGTGCGTCGTTACATAGTTAATTCGATACTATTTTCATTACAATGTCAATATAGCTATAATATCATTCCAAGATGAAATGCCCATCAATTTTAGTACATAATATGTACTAAAATTGATATCTTCTATCTGAAGTACCTGAATAATGAAACGTAATTATTTTATTTATTGTTGTAACTAAAATATACTTTTTTATTTAGTCTTTATAATTTATTTGACATCAAAGATCTAGCTGTATTAATAACTATATTATGTAAATATTCTTACCTATTATAATTATACAATACCTAGAATTAATATAGGAGACTTGCCTGGTACAGCCCCAAGCCGTTTCTCTCTTCCACTGCTAGTTGGAAACCCTTAGGTACGGTAATATTATAGTGCTATTAATTTTGCCAGCGTCAAAAGTTAATTTTAAAAGCTCAGTACTCATTGTGAAAATAAATTTGTGTCTTTGTAGCAATTTATACATGATAATTAAACCTTTATCGGCTAAAAAAGATCTCGATGCCTCGATAATTTCATACCCTCGCGCAATATTATCTAAATTGGTAAAATATATTCCTTACCCAGTACCTCCCGCATAACTTATGCCCACGACCGCCCTTATACTATTATATATATTTTTCGTAACTAAAGTTTTTCTTAACCTACTAGCAACTTAAATTATATTGTAAGATACTCTTGAGTTTTCCTTTTTACATTAAGCCGAAAAATGTCAACAATTGAATACAAGGGAAAGTAAATGGAAGTATATAAAGAAAGCCATAAAATAACGACTGATAAATGAAATGTCACAAAGAGAGTAAGAATAGTGATTCTTTTGTTTCCAGAAAATTCTAAAGTACATATTCATAATAAAAATATTATTTTCCATCATGCGAATGTGTTTTTAGTATGATTATTAATCATTTAAACAAGATATTTCACCAAAAAACTGATAGTGGGCTGTACTGGGCACAACTTTTTTAAAATCTCAAAAATATGTTTTTTCTATTTCTATTAATAATTCATTCAAATCATTGAAGGTGAAATAAAACTGTTGATGTACTTAAAAAAGGTCGATTCATGGTATACATTCCGTATTTTAATTTTAATTTTCCTCTACATAGTAAAATGTTACAGCGAAGAAAGCTATGGAGGACGGTACTAGACACATTTCACCTTCAGTGTAGTTACAAAATATGTAAATATTACTTTGTATTTAGATCTGATGATCTGTACAATTTATTCAATAAAATAAAAAAAAAAATCAATCATTTCACCTTCAGTGTAGTTACAAAATATGTAAATATTACTTTGTATTTAGATCTGATGATCTGTACAATTTATTCAATAAAATAAAAATAAAATCGATATTAGAGGAATTAGAATGAAGGGCGATACTAGACACATTTCACCTTCAGTGCAGTTACAAAATATGTAAATATTACTTTGTATTTAGATCTGATGATCTGTACAATTTATTCAATAAAATAAAAATAAAATCGATATTAAAGGAATTAGAATGCGGTAAGATACATATAAAAGACAATACAAAATCTTCATTATCTAGTAAATACATGTAAAACTTACTCACAAGCGCGTTTCCAAATCCCATCTCACAATAGCGACCTAACACTTTGCAAACGCATTCCCGTACCCCGCAAAATCTCCCCCAACCCGCAAAATCCCTCTCTTCATCCCGCACCCAATGTTATTCAAGACCAAAATCCTTCACATTGTTATCCAACTCGTCTCACACCCGCGCCTCCTCCCTCTCTCTCTCTCTCTCTCTCTCTCTCTCTCTCTCTCTCTCTCTCACCCATATCCACACAATCTCAATAACGAAAACCAGAACTCTGCGGTCTGCAATTGAGCGGAATCAGGCCTAAGCCCCGGAGAGCTCCGCCAGCTCCACGTGACTTCGCCTCTCGTCTCGTCTCGCGGTAGTGCGCCATTACTAACCGGATCCTTCCGGAAATTCTCTCACTCGCGCTCCGTGCCACCTTATACTACTAAACGCGCAACGGAGTTTAGGCGCACTTGGCAACGGCGACAGCCTCGAAAACAGGAACAGAGCGATTACACGGCGAGCGAGCGAGCGAGCGCGAGTTTGTACGAATGAATGAAAATCGGAGGAGTCCGAGGCCCGGAAAAATCCTCGGATGAGGATTTCCTTCGTGCACGTGTGAATTATTTGGATGGCTGGAGATGCCGAGGATGGGTGCACCTTTGGCCTCGTGGCGGCCGGATGAACGCGGGAAACGAGGAGAGTCGTTGGTTGCGCAAGTTGCGACGGAGTCGGGATTTGGTTTTGATGGGTAATTAGTTAACTCTTTGAGTGGGATTAAGCGTTAGTGGTTGTGACGTCTTGGAATAAGTGTTTGGTGTACTCTCTGGGTAATTTTAATGAATAGTTTATCGTGTGTTATTTAGTGTACTTGAACAGTGGAAATATTGTAATGGTGAGGTAATAATGCTGGGAATGAAGAGAACTAGAGCTCGCGAAAGCACGGTTTCTCGCATTGTCCCGGTTAATGGGTTAAACCGTGAACACTCAGGTAAATCTTGAAAATAAACGTAAATGTTTAAGATCTCACTAGAATTTTTCCTTTAAAACCATAGGTGGTTCTTTGACATTTTTCAAGTCAAAATATAACGCTTCGTGAGTATTTTAAAATTTAGTTTAGCTTTTAGTTGCTCATAAACTTTTTGAATTACTAAAATCAAAGTTTTCAATCAAACCAATATTCAATAGACAAGAGACTGCATCGGCAATTTATTGTTGATAAATCAAGCTGAAAGTTTTAGAATATCTGTATTACATGTATGATTTTAGATAGATCCAAAATTGTTTCAGAATTGTATAATATATGAATCGATCAATACCAAATTTGTACTTGGAATTATATTATCACGTATTTTTACATGGTCACGCAGTTATAAACATTATATCAATGATTTTTAGTTAATGCTTATACAGTAAATTATCTAAAAGTAATCGAAATCCATAAATTACTTTGCGATGTATATCTATATACCGAAACACATTTGTTCTACTTAGCGCTGATAAGGTCATAGTTTCCATGACATTTCACTATGGTTGACCTCGTTGATTTAATTATGTATTATGAGTTATACCGAGGAAACATAATAGAAACTGATGTTTGTCACGTAACTGTAGATTTATTTCTAGATTTTTAAATATTAATATACCATTATAATCAATACCACTTTTACAAAATATTCATAAATAATATTTGTAACAACAAGATTCTATTGCTTGCGTAATTACAGTCATAACTTTCATAATTATACCTTTTTAGACTAATGCATGTTAAAACAAAGTAGTTGTAACCATAAGAAAATAAACTCAATATTTGCAACTAAAGGCCGCTTTAAAATTTTACTATCAGGAACAAAAACACCATTAGTAAACACATTCTTGAAAATTGCGTATTATCATTAAAGCATAAAGTACGAAAGAACAAAAACAATAGGGTTAACCCGCGTTCCAATGATCCAACGCTATGATTCACTTCTGCCGTGTTAATCTCCATTAAAAATACCAATAAAACCTTAGCCTACCACTTCAATTTCCAAAGCACAAGATTTTCGTTTCTACATTTTCGAAAGAAGTCCCTATTAACGTCATTAACATCCACGAGTAAACGTCTATTTTTCTCGTTTTTCGTGCACCCGCTAATTGACGCATGAATCTCCACTTTTACGTCTCTCCAAGCTCGCATCGTGCGCCACGTGCACCACAACTGCCTCGCTATATATATACACACCGAGAAGACGTTTGCAGCGCTGCGACGCGAGCGATTCGATTACGTCTCGCAGTTCGTCCTTTGGCGATTATTGCGCAACTCTCGCAGTCGTGTATACGATTTCCGCCTGTGGTTCGCGAGTGCACATCTTTGATGGTCCTTCGATACGCTGCTAGTTGCGTAATGCCGTGTAGATGCAGAATGTTACAAGCTGATCGCGAAGTGCATCGACGCGAGCTGCGATGAAGTTCGATGTCGATCGAAGTGCACGGTGATAATTGTCTGGTTGTGTAAAGTATGAGAGAGTGATCGGGAGATGATGATGTGGATATGGGATGGATAATGCGCCAAAAAGTTGGTGTTGCGGATGGTGGATGTGTTGACGATGCAGGCGTTGTTTGAGAATAATCGAATTGGGATATATTATTGATACTTAAATTAATACTTTTGTTATCTTCATTTTATACAGCATTGATGGTAACAAAAGTTTACCTCAAACATTTCAGTCGACGTGTTCTTCTTAAATGACATTAACTTATTTCCTACAAAATCCATTTGAAATTTAATTTGAATCATGCTTAAACAATGTCATATTTGCTCGTAACAGTCGAAATTAACTTTTTAATCTTCCAGAACTCGTGTTCAATAAGAGATATAATACTAACTCTTAAACAAAATTTCTCGTTTATAAATGTACTTTTGTCATACGGAAAAATCCATACTATATTCCGTGAATTATAAAGGTGTGACTCAAAGGGTTAATAGGATGTTATAATGTAGAATAATTTAGTATAGAAACTCATCGCAGATGTATCTAACTTTATTTAATACTCTCGCTCTATGTTACAGAATTTGATAATTGTATTTGAAGGGAAAATTAACTACTTCGGTGTGAAAATTACGCCCTGAAATTTCGAGTGCTCCTATTTTTAGTTAATGAAATTCCGAAAGTAGGTCAATCCAGCGAATAATTTGATTGTGCTAAATTTTAACGAAAACTTTTCTTCTTTTACAGTACAGTATAAATAGAATATACGTTTTTTGTAACACCAGAACAAAATTTTAAATGAATCTAATTAGCGAGAATGATAGTTCGAAACATACAGCTTAATACCAAATAAAAATATAGTATCCTAACTAGATAATACACAGTTCGAAGCTAATGAATTTTACTCATCAAAAAATCGAGAAATTTCCACTGCAAATTCAAACTAATTTTCGAAATACAGTGAACTAACTTCACTGGATAAAAAAAACTATTATCACTGACACTCTATTATAACAACAACAATCCTTTTCTCCGCTAAAAACCACAAACAGAAATTCATACACAGGAATTCCAAAACCTAATATACTCAGCGCGAATCGCTTCGTAAACAAACAAACTGCAGTCTAAAATCAAGATTTTCATAAAATCTCTCTCTCTAAAGCCGAGAAAGAAAAGAATCCTCTTGCTCAGCTCACTTCCATCCCATCTCCCTCCCGACTCGAATTTAACACCGTTTCATCGAGCTCTCTCGGCGCACACTCGCTGCACAAAACACGCGCACATGATGCGAAAAAAAAAAGGATGAAAAATACACGCCGGAGTAAAAAAAAATAGAGGAGGGAAGAAGAAGCAGCAGCGGCACACGGTAGTATTTTCTATGGGCCGAGGCAACGAGCTATTCAGGCACTCGGCAACTTTTCATACTACACGCTCCAATGGCATTCGCGCGAGTTACGCTCGCTGCAGCGGCAGCGGCACGGTAAACAATTACGCGTAATTGCGCTCCCATTCCGTGCTCTCCTGCCCGGGCTTCGTAACACTGAAAACGTGCGCTATGACTATCGCTGCTTTTTTCTTTCATCTTCTTCTTCTGCGTGTGTATGGCTGCATAGGAATGCGTGTGTAGCTAGCTTTTTACGGTGTTTTTCTTTTATGTGCATGGGAGAAGCGCGTGATAAGAGAATTCTGGCGCCGCTCTAGCTTATCAGTACTGATGTTCGTGTAACAAGGATTAGTCTGGCTAATGTCTGGCGGAAGTCCGGCGTTGGTCACTATTCCAGAGTTTCGTTGAAATTATGCCACGAAAAGTCAAATTTAACAATTTGAATGGTAGATTTATGATCAGTATCGGGTGAAACGCAAAAAGAAATCATATGTTTTATCAAACAGTAGAGAAGATTTTTTTTTAATACTGCCATGATTAAAATGCTTAAGATGTAAATATTTAAGTTACTGCAGACTTATTAGAAGGCTTTGCTTTTGTCTTAGATTTCACCCAAAAGTCTAGCGTAGTGGTGAGTTATGGTGTGAAACTATTGCCAGACTAATTTTTCTACACGGGCTGATATGCTGATAGAAAGGAGAAAATTGTGAATAGGGTGCGACGATATGGAAAAAATGAATCAAACGAAATAAAAGAGAAACAGGGGCAGCTTTGACGTAGTTCCGTGGCGGAGAACTAGGGCAATGTCAAATTTTTATTGCCGAGTGCGCGCTGATGACGAATTTGCTTTGTCGATGCGCGCGGGGCTTTATATTTCGGTGAAGTGGGAAGAGATAAGAATCAAGGAGATAATGTAGATAGCGCACGGGGAATTCTTTGATAAGAAGATCAGCGGTCTTGTACAGTGGGCGCTTCTCAATTTCTTTTGTTATCGTTATACATAGAAAAAATGTTATAAGTAATGGTTTTCTGGATAGTAGTGAGAATGTAAAGAATTTGAGTTGTGCGAGTATGTAAGAGAAATAAAATGTTATGAGACTAGATATGTTTTACATCAGTAGCATTATAAATAATTATGTGATAGAAAAGATTTTATAAGGAATAATAGTATATTATGCACCAAGGGAGTAAAGTAGACTATTGACGCCCGCGAGTGCATTGCTGCCCGAGCGAAGCGATGGTAGCAAACTTGCAGGCGTCAATAGCCCTCATTACTCCCGAGTGCAGTATAGCATTTTTTCCCATGTCCAGCGGAAAGTTGTTTGTATTTAATGTGCGTGGCAGTTTCTAGGCGTGAGTACAATACTTTACGCCAGGGTATAAGAAAACAGCGTTTTAATTATTCTTGCAGAAGAACAATATCTCATTAAAAAAATATATCGAAGTTTTATAGAACATAAACATTCGTAATATATGTCCTAGCTTCGTGCGAGCGCTTTTTACATATTTCTTTTTTTTTTTCTTAATCAAGTCTTTGTTACATTTTGATGGAAATGTAAAAAAATGATTCCCGAATCGCAAATTCGACATGTCGGGGACAAAGCGTCAGATTATTTTATAAATGAGTTTGACATGACACATGACTGATAACAAGTTAGGTATACAGTCAGTTGTCAAAGTTTCCAATAATATATATTTTTTTTCAATGTATTAAAATACGTTTTTCGATCGCACCTGATAAAACCAGTATATCAACAATTCATATAAAAGCTATGTTAGAAATTAAATTTTGAAAAAGTAAGTTTCATTGTTATTTTTTGTTGAATAATTTTATTTTTACTACAGCAAAACCTCATTTTATCCATTAAAAAGTGAATGCAACTACTGTACTCTATTCACATTTTCATAAAAAGAAAATTTATGGTGTTTAACAAACTATAAAATGTTGTATTATTCAATTTTCAAATACATTGAAATTCAGCAAACATTTTTCTTTCTCAAAATTATTTTTTATATTTTTTCTTTTTATTTTCAATTAACAATAAATGACGTATACTCATCTTTAGTACTAATATAAATGTTTTTGTTTTAATAGATTAATTTTAATTTGCTATATCTCTTTTTAATTAGAATCTCAAAAATGTGTGCTGATTTATCATTGACGTTTTATCATAAGATAATTTTTTATTAAGTACACATTTCGTTTAAATTACATTTTCCCAGGTCCCCTTAGAGGTACTGTTGTTGGGTTTATAATTATTAAAAATTTCTTTTTTTTAAAGAGAAAGCTCTCTGTTCTTTTTCTCATTATGAATTAAATTTATTTTTTTTTTTAATCTTTAAAATTCTTTTATTTTCAACTTTTCATAAAAATACGAGAATTAAAAAAAAATTATCTTAACTTAAATATCTTAAAAATTAAAGACCCCCATGGTCTACAAACAGAAATCAGTTAAGCAATAGGAAAAAGTTACCTTTTCGGAAAGTTTTAGATATAATGCTGTTGTTTTGCTACAACATACATTTCCCAGATTTAACCGTTTAAACTAAATATAACGTTTTCGTTTATAACAAAAGAAATGAAAGTGTCGATTCAAAATTTGCGGTTATAAAATATATTAAATTATCTATAGATAATTTTATGCTCTTTTAAATGTAGTTATACTACATTTATCATAATATTTGTCACATATCCAAGAACGTGGAAGACTAAAATTCAATAATCGAAATATCGTTATAAAATAAAAACAATCAGATATATATTAAAATTTCTTTTTTCTCATACCCTAGCGTAAAGTATTGTTCGATCAAAATGTGACAAAGACTCGATTAAAAAAAAGAAGTATGTAAAAATCGCTCGCACGACGCTAAGACATATGTTACGAATGTTTATGTTCTATAAAACTTCGATATGTATTTTTATTAGATATTGTTCTTTTGCAAGAATAATTAAAACGCTTTTTTCTTATACCCTGGAGTAATCTCGATTCGCTCTGGCTGCAAATTACGCAGGCGGCGCTAGTCAGGAGTAAAAGTAGAGTCGAGCATACGCGTCGCAGTTTCTAGAAGTGAGATTATGTGACGATCGATCCTAAAATCGAGGATTAAACACGGGAGTAATAAGGGCTATTGACGCCTGCGAGTTTGCTACTCTCGCTTCGCTCGAACGGCAACTTACTCGCGGGCATCAATAGCCTACTTTATTCCCTAGGTGCATAATATACTATTATACTCTTTCGATTGCAAATTGAAGCGATCATAGAACCCAAGTTGAGTCAGTGGGTAAGACGCTTGCCTACCGAAAATTTTTTCTTCGAATTTTTCATCGGGAAAAGGTCTCCGACTATATGCATTGTGCTTTGATACAGGACGTATGCGCCTATATATAGTCTCCTCAAAATGTCTGAGACGCTATAGTAAGGAGGTAATGGGTTTCGATCGACCGACATCGCACAATACAACAAACAAGTATATAAAATACAAATGAAAAAAAAGCACATATGTATTGTGATATATTGGAGTCCCAAAAAAGAGGGGACACATATGGCCATTAAATACAAAGAAAGAAAAAATTAAACAATCATAATATTTCTAAAATACAAAAATAAAGAAATCATTGTAAAGCAAAAACGGATCGATGAATCTCAAAATTTCTTTTCAATTCAGAATCTTCATTAAAGAATGAAAAAATGAGCCCTGGTTTGCAAAAAGTGACCGCGCCATTCTCGAGATATAAACGATAGAAAAATCTTTTAAAAAACATAACCTCAAATAAGTCAGAATGTAAAGGTTGTTATAATCTAGGCTTCTAACAGTCTCAAGAGATAGAGAAAAGCTACCTTTCTGGGAATTGTCAGAAGGAATAATGACGTTTTACTCAAGTTATCCTTCGCAAAAAGAAACGATTTTTTGTACAAAATTATTTATTTCCTGAAAAAGGAAAAGGATTGAAAGTTTTACAAAATATTCTTATCCATATTCTTAATCACCTTCAATTTTTCAAAAATTTCCATTTTATATTTCTCAGATATCACCGTTTAAACAAAATACGACGTTTTCGTGTATAACGGAAAAACAAAGTAGCTTATGTAAAATTTCGGGTCGGAATCGATAGGTAATTTCATGCTCTTTCAAATGCATAAAAAATAAATCGATGATATTATTTCAAACATACCAAAGAACCCGAAAAACTAAAACTCAAAATTGAAAATCCGCTAAAAGAACAAGAAAACATCGAAAATCAACAAATATTTTTTTTACGTCCCCTTCCTTTCCAAAAATCAAAATCACTGAGCCCTGAAACATTAATTTTTACCGTGAAAGTTCAGAGTAATCTTCATCCACATCCGTCCACACGCACACACACACGCACACACACATACATACAGACTTTTTTTAAAAATAGTGTATTTTGACTCCTAATGTCTCAAAACATATTTCTAACGTGTTTTTAGCAAAAATTTTGTTCACCATCACAAAGCTTCCTCTATGAGGAATCAAAATCATCCCAAGTATATACAACTAATCTTACAATTACCAGAAATAATGTTTCAACAAACGATAAGACATTGCATCATTCTATTTTCCAAAACACCGCAATTCACTTATCTTCTTCCTCCAAACTCATTCAAACACACAAAACAAAGCAACGAACCAAAACTCCTCTCCTCTCGGTAAGAATTAAAACACATCGATCCTCCAAATCAAACGAAAAACGCAATCATCTCGCGAACCACCGGCTTCAAACACTCGAGAAAGCATCGAATCTCCCCACTGCGCAGCTATACGCGAGCCAAAAATCACCGGATGATATCCCCGCAGGCGCCGCGCGTAATGTTTGCCGACGACTCCGTCGCCGATGCGCCCGTTTGATATTTATATGCAGCGGGGACACCTATCCTACGCCGAATTTCAGCATACGAGTACGTAGCGCGACTGCGTTAACGAGGGGAGAGACGGTCAACTGCCTATGGAGCGCGCCGTACGGTCGGTCGCTCCATCCGCGCAAATATTTGCCGATTAAATTAAGCGTATTAAATATACCTATGCGCGCGAAGCCAGCGGCCGGGATCGCGTGTGTACTGCAAATGTCCTTGTGTGCCGGAGGAGGATCCTTTGCGCGGTGATATGTGAGCGTGCTGAAATTTAAGGAAATTGAATTTCATGCGGGAATGGGGAGAGTTTAACTAACGTTTGTGAAAGGTATATATGGTATTTAAAAATATGTTTTTAATATCAAGGTGATAATTTTCTCAAGGGGTCATCGTTCTATTCTGATTCTCGCAAAATAGAGGATTTTTTAAAGAATTTAGTCTTTTTAGTAATTATGCCATCGTTATGAAATGAAATGAAAGTTTTTCGTTTGTTTTAAATGTTAAGAACATAGATTTTAGGTATTTTGGAATGTTTCTTTTTTCGAGAATACAGCACCTCAAAGATTCAAAACAAATGTCTGTGTGTAAAAAATAAGCAAAGATTCGTCAAGATTATTTATTTTGAAAAATAACAAAAAAGCGCAGGTATAAAAAATGTTTTTTAATTAATAAAATGTTTTTCAGAATTTTGACATTTTGTTGTTTTTTATTATAAACTATTTATTGAAATACAAGTGACAGTAGCACTAATATAGATTGAAAATCTGTTTTGCAGTTTTTATTTCAGACAAATCAGAGAGGACAAACAAACCTGCACACAAAGATTTTGAAATAAACGAAAAGATATAAGCAGTTCAAATGTATGTATTTTAAAGTTAAGTTCCAATGTATTGTGAGCGTTTTTTTGGAAGGGGAGTTGTATTCACATAAAATATTATTTGGAAACAATAAAAAATCAATAGTTTTTTTAAATTGGGATAGTAACAGTTGATTTACGAATGCAAAATTCTTTCTACTTGGAATTCCTCTCTCTTTTCATTTAGAAAAGAACGATATGGTTGTCGCATCATATTTCTAGTGGAACAATTAGTGAGAAACTTAAATCCGAAAAAATAAGTATATAAAAAGAACAAAACTCTAAAACCAAGAAAATATATTTATTAATGTTCATGTATTTGGACTGGAGCTGAAACGTATTATATCTCATCAGCGGGGCATACATATACACTTTGTTCTCGTTATCAAAAACATCATCTTTCTTAGTCATATAAACCCCGATCTTATAAATTCTCAGCGTCAAAATATTTAAAAATATCATTGATTTTGGCTCAGCTAATTATATTCCTCTCAATATTTGTTTATTTTATCCGGGGCAGGAGCTGATCGTACGCCCCACTGATAAGACCTAATACGTTTCAGCCTCAGACGAAATACATGAACATTAATAAATATATTTTCTTGGTTTTAAAGTTTTGTTCTCATTATATATGTACTTAATTTTTCGACTTTAACTTTTTCACTAATTCTTTCACAAGAAATGTGAAGCGACAACCATACCGTTCCTTTCTAGATGAGAAGAAAGAGAAATTCCAAGTAGAAAGAATTTTGTGTTCGTAAATCAACTGTTTCTATGTCAAATTAATAAAAAAAATCATGTTTTTTAAAATATGAGTTTTATTCAATTTCATGGCGGTACCGTATTGACTGAAAAATAAATTATTATTTTTCCGCCGTCGTAATGGAATAACCTTTAAAAAAATAAACTTTTTCATGATATTCAAAAATATATACCTATACGAATCTAAAAAATTCAAATTGATTAAAATGTACTCCTAACTAGACACTTAACAGTACATGAACAACCACTCTACACTCTCTCAAAGTATCCCACCAGATTAAGTTCAACGTCTCTACCACGAGAAAAAGAAACCTGTTATATCCCTACCACACAGTCTCCCAAACAAAAAACCTCGTACACCCAACTTCCACAAAGAAAAAAGCGCGTAGCGAACGCGACGCCCGCTCCATTTTCCATTTCCTTATCTCGCTCCGTGTACTACATTACACCTTATACCAGCACACAGTAGCACCCGCCGTACTCCCGAAAAAGCACTTCTTTTTATCAGCAGCCACCGCCGTCTAGTTGCCTTTGATCTCGCTGCACACACACGCGGTGTGTAAGTATATATTCCACGTCTCTATATCGCGACGCGTCTTGCTTGTACACACATTCGATACGGCGCGCGCGCGTGTGTATAGCCGAGCTCGAAGGCCGGCCTTTTTTTAGCATCTCGCGCTCTCGCGGTGCTGCTGCCCGACTTTGCAGCGCCAGCGTTTGCGCGGCTGCAGCGACGAATAATGCGCTGGGTCGGCCGGTGAGAAATCGGCAATTGTAACGGCGACGCTCGTTATGTCTTTTGGCGCTAGCAGGTGTGCAACTGGCTGGCTGATTGTTGCAGGAGTGGAGCGCGATGATATTAGAGAGCGAAAATTCACAGGCGTAGTTGTGATCTTGTATTCGAAGATACAAGATGTAAGGTCATCCGCATTATTAACGTGTGGGTTTCGAATTGTATACGGTGGTGAAGTTCAGCGATAATATTTTTGTTCATTTCGTAATCTTTCACATACAGAACAAATAATGGGTTCTCTTTGAGAAAGCAATAAAGTTGAATTGATTGATCGTTAGTTTCCATCGTGAAATTCGCGACGTGAGTCTTACCATACCCAGGGCGTTTCTACTTGCGCGTATTCGCTGACTTTCGCAAACTTTAACCAAGATATTTTTTAAAGAATCTCTTTGAGGTAGTTCTTACGTGCAGGTGCAATAAGTTCGGGTACTTTAGTGGACCCCATCATTTGTTATCGAATTTTAGAATGTGAATGGGTATACAAAGAGATAAATGGTTACTTCGTTTGTGTACATATCAAAATTAAGATTTACGAACGATTTGAAAGCTTTAAAAGCTGTTGAATTTTGTTATATAAGAGTTTTAAGTCACTTTCTGGCTTTAAGGCCAAAAACCTTCTTCAAACCTTCAATGTACTACAATTTTCCAAGTTAATTTGAATTTTTAATGATCGTTAGAATATATATATATATATATATATATATATATATATATATATATATATATATATATATATATATATATATATATATATATATATATATATATATATATATAAAAGCTTACAAGGAGAGTGTCTCACCTCCGGGAAATGGATTTTGACGAGACCTCGTGAACTATTTTCTTGTACCTAAAAATGAAGTCTGGCATCGACAGTTTATTCCAATGAGTCCTTGTTGACAAGTGATAAACCAACCGACCTGAATTGTGCGTTATTTTTGTGAGAACTGGTCCATTTAGTTTTTAATTATATTTAAGTACCTACTATATTTATCAACCAATAAAGAAAATAAAATTAATTTAAATGCTATTTATTTACAGTTTGTTAATCCACAGAAAACACTATCACTATTTTCAAAGCTTCTGCCTCTCTCTCTCTCTCATAAATCCACCATATACCCACGATTCCTATCACTATCTTCCTATTTTGCCGCGTAGGATCAACACCTGCCCGCTCAAGCCTCCGCAAAATCGAACTCAAATCTTAATAACCTCCCTTATCAATCCCCGCTCGATATATACCCACCTCCAGTCTCTCTCTCTCTCTCTCTCTCTCTCTCTCTCTCTCTCTCTCTCTCTCTCTCTCTCTCCTCGCGTAAACCAGGCGCTCGCGCATACATACTGCATAAGCGGGGCTCGCGCGCTCTCGCTCGAACTTGACCGGAAAACCTCGGCGGCGGCGGCGGCGTCGCTATACATCGAGGTAATCGATCTCGCCCGCGACTCCGAGCTTTTCCACGGCGCTCTCCCGAGATATACAAGCTCCCGCGCCCGCTACACCTTTCGAGCTATATACTTTTGACGCGCGCGCGATAAATCACTCGCGTTAGGCGTTTATTGTCGTTGAGGGGTGGGGAGGGGGGGGGTGTTAGTTTATTTACAACGCTGTTATTCGCGCACGGCTTATCTTGCGCGAGGCGTGTGTTGTAGTAGGTGCGAGAGAGAAGTTTTGATTTTGGGAGTAGGGCTTTGTATAGGGTGTTGAGAGGGGTGGTGGTTTGATATTGGTAATGGTCGATGGGAAATGGTGTTGTGATTTTTGTGGTTTATATCTACTTTAGAGTGCTTTTTCTCATATTTGGATGATAAATGACTCTATTTAAGACGAAATTTTACTCGAGGAAAAAGTAAGTTTACACTCTGAATTGTTTCATCAAAATAATGATACTATTTTATCCAGTGCAAACTTTGCTTCAATACAGTTGATTTGCACTCAAAAAACTTAGATATCATGGAAAATATGAGTGGGCGTAAAATTTCGGTAAGTAAATAATTGAAGAATTGTGCATACTCTAAGATAATATATTGAGTGAATTGTTACTCAAGAATCTTAACTGAATTTTGATTCATTCGCGGAATGATGACTTTTTACTCTAAGCAGTCGTATCAAAATTTTTCTCCGACGGAAAATTAACTCTATCACAGTGACATTTCACTCTAAAGACTCAAGAAAGTAGGCTACATATTATGCATAGAACAATAATAAAGAGTTTTGCTTTTATACACGAACTTTCATCATGTTTAAAAATATACAATAGTGTGTAAAGCACTTATCGAGCGAAATGTATTGAGTGGAATTAAATTTAACCGTCGCATATTTTTATCATTCATTTATACAGACAGTCGTGTACGGAGTAACCTTCGCGTACAAATTCATTTGATATATTTTGGTAGATTTATACACGGTAAAAGACACTTGTTTAAACTGCCAATGATTTTTCCATGTTATTTACTCCCGAACTAAATTACCCAACAAAATCTGCCGAATTCGAATTGATATCAAACAAATATCCGTTTAAACGAAATAAAACTTTGTTCGCATTTTTTGCTAAGCGGCACGTGTCAAGTACGATTGCCTATTACAAAATTATTATCTTTCCACAGAAAACTGAATTATTACACGAAATATTGCGATAAACACATCCTGCTTGAAATTATATCTATTTGATCACCGATAACGGGCACAAATGTATTCAATAATATTTACAAGTGCCTTGGAACACACGATCTCGAAGTTTAAATAAATTATTGTTACGCTAATCTAAAGTGATTTCTGTTAAATCGCGGAAAGAACGGAATATTTTCTGTAACACCTCGTATGCCCCACTCTATATTATATAAAATGGTCAATAAACTTTAAGTCCGATTCGTATAGAAACGCGCAGCTTCAATGGTGCCTCGTATTATCTTATCCAGTCGTAAAATACGTAACTATATCCATTCCCGCAAATACAACTATAAAATGACAATTTTTATTTTTTCCACATAGGTAAGCGCGCGAGCGACGATCGTCGTCGCTCGCAATTACGTAATCACATTCGTCTCTCTCTCTCTCTCTCTTTCTCTCTCGTTCCTCGCGAAACAACACAAAACACTTGCACGCGGAGCTACACGAGCGTCATCGTGACAGTTTCGCTCGGTCGTAAAAAAAAAGAAGATCGTTACGATTATCCTTCCAGTCGCTCGTAAATAAATCTTCTGCAAACACAGCCGTTCCATCTTCTTCAATCTGAATAATACCAGAAATAAATTATCATTCCGAACGTCTAGTTTCTACCATTCAAAGATCTCTATGCAAAACAATAGAAAACACCTCGTCAAATGAAATTGCCTATATATTTACAAACAGCTATAGATCTTTTTGCATTCCAATATTGTCCTCCGCTTTTGTTTTCCCGACAACAACAAAAAAACTCGACTGCACCGCGAGTAAGGACAAGTCTCTTGATTTTTTTTCCTCGCATCCTCGCTCGTTTCCAAGCGATCGAATCGCTGGAAACCGTCGACTCCACAAAGTGCGCCAACTCGTTTTCCTTTTCTTGTCTCGACTCGACGATCGTCTCAAGCGCTCGAGCTGTTACGAGTTCAAGACCATTCGTCATTTATCGAGAACTCATCGCGGTTCGATTAGCAGCGGCGCGTGACGCCTTATCACCGTCGCGATTCGCCGAGCATTACGCGTAATGCCCGAAAGTCGAAAGTTTGGGGATCAACCGCGCGCTACTCGTTTCGTAAAATCCGCATCGAGCGCGCGCTTATCGCAGCTCGCTTCTTTATTTTTTTCCTTTATCGAGGCGCTCGATGTGTGCATGCGCACGGATGGCTGTGTTTCTTTTTTATGATTGAAACATGTGTAAGACACATGTCGTTTGTATGAAGATGTTAATAATGAGCGTGAAATTGGCTTTATTGAGCTCGGGTCGTTCTTTCTTTGCGTCGCTGAGGAGACGATTTTTCATCGTGCGTATTATGAGATTATGTGTGGAACAATGAATTCTTATTAGGCTGCGAAGTGTCGGTATCGGATCATCATTATTTATATCCAAAAGTATTAAATTAGTATTAATTAAACAAAAGTATTTTAGAACAATAGCGTATTTTATAAAATAAGTAGTTATAATTAATATGGTCAGACGAGTAATATAATAATCTATACTACGTTTTGTTCAACACTGTTTGTAATATTACTTTATCTCAATATTCACTAAATATTATACATTTTCTATTTTCTAAGCAAGAATCGTATTCCAGAGTAATTATTTTCAACTTTAATGCTTCAAAGCTTTTAGAACTGTAAAGTGTTTTCAATTATAAAAGAAATACATTATGTATAAGGTGAAACGTTAAGTAATAAAAATTGAATGTAATAAAATTTATTTTTGAGATAGTGACTCGTTAAACTACTTACTTTGAAATAACTTTAATAAGGATTTTGTTCTACTAGAGGTAATAAATTATACTCTTTTGTCAAAAATAAAACAATAAACAAATATCCTAATATTTGTTTATTTAATTATTTTTTATTGATGCGGTAAAATCAAGATATATCGCTCTCTCAGAGGAATATTATGATAACTATTTATTATTGTCTTAATTGTAGTACAACGAGTAGTACAAATAATCTATTCATCTTTTTCAGAATAGGTTGATAACTAAATTTCAATCATTCAAAAAGGAATGCAATAACAAAATATCTTTGAGTCATCGAATATTTAATATGATACACCTTTTCTTCACCAATTTTCATGATTTATACTCATGTTTTAACATTTTAACCCAGTTTGTTGCATGCCAAGGTGCATTAGGAATACTTAAACGCTAAAATAAGTTGAACAAGTAAATTTTGTTAATTGCAACAGTACTGTCAATAATCAAAATTAAAGAAATTGCATTTTTTTCAATATAAATGTAAAATAGGATAAAATATTTTAATACAGATCCATATATATGGATTTTCGATGTCATTGTTTACAAAGTCGAGGTCAAAATTACAAAATATATAATACCTGATCAAATCTGGCTTACGTAAATTCCAAAAACTCTTTATATACAATTGGACAAAAAATATTCTACTATAAAAAATGTATGGCTATGAAGGGTCAATTACTACTTATGAATTTTAATTTATATCGTCCCAATTTCGGCATATCTACTTTGGTACAAAACATTCAAAGCGCTCAGAAGTAGTAAAAATTTTAGACTTTAAAGAAGCCAACAAAAGTAAAGTCATTTTAAAAATTCGTATTTTTCTCCCTGCTATTTTTCTTCCCATACGGCATTTACTCTATATACTGCATACAAAATCACATGCCTGCACTATCGTGACGTGATCATAGAAGAGTTAATTCTTTTTACATTTAGTTCTCCTTAAAATGGCCTCAAACCTAGATTTCAAACAGTTTATCAAAATAAAATGAAGCTCTAAATATAATCATTAGAGGCGGTCTTTGAAAACGACTATAATAAGTCCTCTTGGTCTTAAATTTGAATAACTAACATGGCAGATCGTTAACTTGAGTCTTCTTATACAAGTATACATCGATAAAACGACCAAATAAATGTTTCATCTTCTATTTTTATATAAAACTCTTCAGCGCCATACGCATTGCTTTTTCCCCATACGCATTGCTTGGTTTATTATGCAACTGTCATTTCAAATTTTGCGGCAGGCCGGTATCATCAGATTACTCTCCATCCAAACCAATTAGAAATCTTTTTCACTGACTATCGACTACCAAACATGCGTGTCCTACATATAGAGTCCCGAGCCACAAAGGGTTAAGAAAAAATC
This sequence comes from Gastracanthus pulcherrimus, assembly GCA_949152435.1. Lineage (NCBI taxonomy): Eukaryota > Metazoa > Arthropoda > Insecta > Hymenoptera > Pteromalidae > Gastracanthus > Gastracanthus pulcherrimus. The sequence goes on along the minus strand of OX424574.1, from coordinate 167,725,717 downwards.
CCAAATCCCCTAACTATGTCATCCACAACTCCAGGCTTCCTCTCCTCTCATCCCACCCCCAAAACTCCTATATCCACGCACTCTTCCACACCCATATACCCATAATCTCTTGCTTCTTTACTGCACATCGTCGCAGCCTCGCTCCCAAGTGAAAAAAAAAAAGAAAAAAAAAACAGACCCAACACCAGCAGCATCAGCAGCAGCTCTCCCCGTCCTTGCTCTCCTCGTGTGCACCTCCCCTCTCCTCTCCACCCACAGCTCCCCACCGCCATCCTCCTCCTCCTCCTCCCCCTCGATCGCTCTTCTCCTCTCCCCACCACCACTACTGCCCTCCCCTACCTCGCGCGCGCGCAGCCGAGCTCCGCAGAGCGCAGAGCTCTGACTCCGGGCTATGAGCTGCTCTCTCTCTCTCTCTCTCTCTCTCTCTCTCTCGTTCTCCTCTCGCGCTCCGCTCGGGGCCCCCCCACTCGCCACCGAAGTTAAGTCCACCACATGACACCCCGCCGCCTCAGTCTCGCAGCGGCATTCGCGAGCGACGGATCGCGCGCACTGTGGGTTCGTTTTTTTCATAAACACGAGAGAAAGAGAGAGAGAGAGAGAGAGAGATAGAGCGAGAGAGAAAGAGTGTGTGATACATAGAGCAAGAAACAAAACAGTGAATCTGGAGCTTTTCTGCCTTGTTTTTTTGTCGATAAGTGAGAGTGAGAAGATACGAGGGCGTATGAGTTTCTGAAGGGACACGAGGAACGAGGAGGACTGCTTTTACGTTGCGTACACCTAAACTACCTATCTACCTATCACCCACCCATCTCTTGGTTTTTTCGTTCAGTTCCGCGGATGATACGGAGGTGATTCAGTGATAACAGCCGAGCACCTGCAAACATCGACACGCACTCGCACACACACACAAGCTTCGTCTTCGTCTGCTGTAGCCTTCGTCTTCATCGTCTGCTTCCGCGTGTGCTGTTGGGAAGAATTGGAGATAATACCCGGGCACACGCGCCAGGAGGAAGAGGAAAATCGTGGGTGTGCGCGTCGAAGAACGAAGTCGTGTGCACGAGGAACGAGGAAGAGAGAGAGAGAGAGTCTCATCAAGCAAACCCTGTATTAATTAGCATCGCCTCTCTGTTTTTTACTTTTATAATATAACCGTCCGTGTCTTCTCCGTGAGTTCTACGCATGCATCACACATAATCGAGTCGACAAACGCGCGACGTCGTTTCTTCTTTTTTAAACGACAAACAACAAGCAACACACGTAATAAGAAAAACAAAAATACGCATACATAGTTCCTGCAGTGAGTTCTTTCGCTAAACGAAGAGATAATAAAAGAGAGTTATCGACTCCGCGAGACACGCAGAGGAGAAGATCGAAGATTGCGCGCGAGTGAGAAAGGGAAAACGACGTGTCTACATCTGTACCTAAAAGAAACGAAAATAAGAAGGAGAAACGGGCGAAAATCGTGCTAAATGTACCAGTGACGAGACGGAGCCACAAGCCAGTCGAGAGGAATCCAACGTAGAGAAGATATATCCCCAGGCGCGTCCTTGCGCCGTCATTGCCTACTGTACAACTAGTGTGCAAAAGAGAGGAAGAGAGGAAGAGAGAGAGAGAGAGAGAATATCTGCGCAAGAGAGGCCACGTGAGAACCACTGGACTGTCCGCGGGGGAATTACACGTATATAATACGTAATAATATCAAAGTGCATATGTGTCTGTGACTACTACGTGTCTTCTCTCCTCTCTTCGCTCCTCTCTGCTCGACTCCGCGGTGCACTGGACGACGAGGGCCGCAGCGGCAGCAGCAGCAGCAGCTGCTAACGAGCGGCAGCCGAGTTGACGCACGTGAGTATATATCCGCAGCGAGACACTTACACTTTGCGATACAATTTCTATTCGGAGAGAGCTGGGAGAGTGCAGCCTTTTTCTCTCCGTGCGCGAGCGCGCGCCGTGCGAGACTTTTTTGAGACCGCGCGCGCGAGGATAGGTTATTTTCGGAGCGGGACCGGGCTTTGAGGGCTCCGAAAATGTCATTTCCTGGATCAAAAATAAGTTCGGGGTAGGGGGGGAGAGGAGGCCACGCGGTCGGACCGGGGCATGCTTTTGGGATGAGAGTGGAGATGTTGCAGTTTGTTGGACGGGGAGGGTTTTGTTAATTGAGGGGAGTAGACGGAGTAGTGTTAAAAGACAGTTTGGGGCAGGACAAAGTTTTAAGGAGAACGTATCATTTGTCCAAAAGAATCGTAAAATGTAGAGTATTGAGGTGACATTTGGTTTTGAAATACTGTGCATGAGTTATTAGAATGTTGAGGTTCGGTTAATCGTCGAGTATGAAGAAAAACGTGTATTAAGATAATATTAATGTTTGAAAAACTTTGTATAAGTTATAATAATATTGATGTTTTATTAATTATTAAGGAAAGTTGAGTGAAGTAGACAAATATCTGTAGAAAAGTATTTTCGAGTGTAAAAAGGGTTAAAGGAATCGTATCGTTTATCTAAAAACAGAGTAATTTAATTGAGGTAATAGAATGCGCACTTTTGATAAAGCGTACATAAGTTACAACAATATTAAGTATTTTCAAAGATAATATAATACAGTAGAATTAAAATAAAACTTGTGATAATCTATATTTTTTCTACATTTCTTGTAATTAATTATAAATTGTCATAACATTTTGTAGAGCGTTGAAATATCTCACCTTTTATAATTATACTGTAATAAATGCAATATTATTTCTTCGAAAGCATAAATGTTGTTTTAAATATTTTCTTAAATAAATAGAAGATCATTGACTCCAATCAAGCAAAATAATAACAAAAATATAAATTCCTCCGAAGCACCATATGTGTGTCATTTTCATAATAAAATAAATATTCAAGTGTGAATTTATAAAGACAAGTCAGCTCTTTAACATTATCGATCGTAAATAGAAGTGAAAATCATTAAATTCTCTTGCGTTCAGATTTTTTACAATAAAACACATAATGAAAAACTTTAAATTCCAAGACAACTCGGGAAAAAATTTTCCAAGTATGATAGCATCGTATACCGACCTTTTTTCGGTCGCCTTATCTGCGTCTCGTTATCTAGTCACTTACGTATATATAATTCGAATGCATTCACGTTTTCCTTTTATAACCCGAAAACTATTTTCACCTTGAGAATTCTAAAGATCCGTCTACCTGAATTATAACAAAGGGTTTTCAGTTGCCGAGCTATTTTGGAGGCAAACTTTAGCGAGCTCTATATACAGAAATATTCTCGTAGCCACGAGTTCGTATCGATCAGGCGTCGCGTTTTAGCTGACTTGCTCGAAATACAACGCTTAAATCGGTTAATTCTTCTATTTCAACTCCAATTCCCAACGATAATATCTTCTTGTATGAATTCCTATTAAAAGAACAGAATAAAATCTATATGTGACAAAAGATATATGGTTTTCAAATTATTAGTTGCATAGTAAAATGTATTATTTCTGTATTTACATAGTCTGAAGACATACTCGATTTTCTTTAAAAATTACCATATTTATCATAAAAATTACTATACAATCATAGTTACATTTAACGTTCATTCGACAATTCCTAGTTCGACAATTCGAGTAATTCCGCAAACTCCAATCATAAACACTAATTTTTATTCCACATTTTCCATCAATCTCCATATAATTCAACAATTTCATAACACCTAATCTAAGACTCTCGCATTTTTCTTCGAGAATCCGCTATCGTGCCTCGGGAATTCCAAAGCCCGCGTAAACGCACACACACGCACGCACATACGCCAGCAGCAATTACAATAAAAAGACGATAAAGCGTAAGCGATGCGCAGCTTCTCTCTCTCTCTCTCTCTCTCTCGCAAGGTCACGTGGCTCGTCGCGCGAAATTATCGTCGCTCCATAACTCTATACTCGCGCGAGCGCTCCACTCGGGCATGGAAAAGTCTCCAACACGATAGAGAGAGAGTAAACAAAAATGAAGCTTCATTTATTCCGTTATCGGGGGGGTGATTATGATAGATTCGTATCTGCCATGCGCTCGAAACCATTCATGCTCTTTCCGTTTGGCCTTTTTTTTGGCCAGATCTTTCCGCGCGTATAATACGATCGGGAGCTGCGATAATATTTTGCGCAATTTGGCGCGCGCGAGGTATGGCATGTGTGATAAACGGACGCGAATTCGCGCGTAACGAGAGATCGATATGCGCGCGGACAAACAACGAGCGAAGGTGCACAATGCAACTGATGGCTAATTAGAGCCTGTCGCTGACAGTCGCGATTGTCTTTTGCGCGTTTCGTCGCGATTGTCCTTTTTGGGGGAGGTAATTGGGGGCGATGCGTGATTTGTACGTTTATGCGCTTGTATTTTTATACTGCTGATATGGAAATTGAATGTGTAGTGTTAATACTTTGAGCTCAGTGTTGTTACTTGATTTTTGTAAGGTCGCTTCTTGTAATTAATGTGCTTTCATGAAAATAATTGACTCCGTGTCAAGCAGTACGTAAGATAGTGTGATTTTAAGCTAGTTTATGAATACATAAAAACCGTAAGAATACAAGTTTTTATTTAACTTATAGACTATTGAGAACGATTCTCTTTATACAAGTTCCATGGCAATTTTTAAATATTAATTTTCTGATTTTCTTCATAAGATGATTCTTTTTATGGATACTTAACAATTTATTTTAGAACACAACATAAACTTTTAAATTGACTTACTAAGGCTTTTGAGATGTATAGTCAATATTGAAATATTCTGAGAGATACATTTGAATAAATAGAATTAGTTTTCAAACATCTATTTTTGTTAAAGCAATGTCTAGAATTGGTTTGATACCAGTAATTAAATTAGTTTACTGCATAATTTATACCTTAAAAAATATAAAAGCTACTTTATAAGACTATTTGTGAGATGAAAATTATTTGGAAACATCCACCGAGTTCACGTTTTAAGACTAAATTAGAAATATAGGTCACTCGCAGTATGACATCTTTTGCTAATTGAAGTCCAGATTATAAAAAAAAGTTATTGAACAGAGAAATAAATTGGCATTTTTGTGGAGAATCACCCATATAATAACTAAAGATTCAGTATAAAATGTACCTACCATAAACCAAGTTTAGCATTCATAAAAGACTACATCAAAGCCACATCAATCGTAATTTCGCTGAAAACTCGCATAACACGCACATAATCCCGTCTAACAACAGCGTAACGCAAAAAAAAGGGCACAAAGCAAGCAAACTCGCATAAAGTCCGCGCGTACGCGTACCTACATAAATTTCAAAGCCGAGGACGGAGCGGCACTCGTCGCGCAGACGTGAAGCGCGCTCTTTTTCTTCTCGTCGTCCCTCGTTATAACACCACCTGTATAAAAGCGCGGGCGCGCTTGTACTCGGGGCAAAGTAACGGCTGCGTGCGAGCGCGCGTAATACGCATCGACCCGTTCTAATTAATTTAGGCGCGTGTAGTGTGTCACGCGACTACGCGCGTTCTATGTATAAAAACGCGAAGCGCGTCGTCGCGACGGTGGGATATGTGTGTTTGGATCGAAGATGGCAGAGTCGTGCGCTAATGACGAAAAAAGGAGAGCGATTGATATGTATATAGCCGGATGACGATGAACGGGGGAGACAAAAGCGTGTATTGGAGCGCGTGTTTGTATTTTTGGGTTTGTGTGCGGCTGTGCGGAGGAAAGGAAAGGTTGATTGGATATGACTACTGTTCGATTAAATATATTGATTAAAATTTCAATTTGTAGGTGGCTGAACGGTTTTTGCTTTCGCGATTGCTCGGGTGTGCGAGTGTGTGCTTTATTATTGGGTGATTGAAATTATATTAGCTGGGGTTTTTTAATTACTTTGATTGAGTTGGTTTGATTCATTATCACGCTTGAATGAGGTTACGTAATTTTTAGGAATAGCTGAATTTACGTTTTACTGTGCCTTGTTGGGAAAAAATGAAGCGGTTCTTTAATTCTTAAAAGTTCCACGTATAATAAAAGGAATATAATAAGAGTTCATCACTTTACTCTTTCAGATTCTTTAGTGAAAATTTTCGTCTAAATGTATTGAATGGTTGTGTTAAAAATCACTTCAAATAAATACAAGTACAACCACTCAACTTTTTTTTATAAAATAATTGGTCACTTATTATATATTAAAATTCATGTGCTGAATTGCAAGATAAATAACTAGTTTTTTAACTAATGGTCAATAAATATTAGTATTGTTTTTAATCATATTTTAAAATGCGCAGACAATGGCAGAAAATGCCTCAGACAACTATTTCATTGTTTATACACCAGCCTAGTAATGCTTTTAAAGATATTTAAGACTAGAAATTAAGTATTTAAGTAATATGCATAGCGGGCGTTGACTATAATTTTATCACAACGTGAACCTTGCACAACAATTCACGCATAACTATCAACAAAACTCAATTTTCACCAAAATCACAATTTACCAAATCCTAATCACTTTCAACCAAACTTTATCAAAAAAATGTTCTCCTCCCATCCAAATATCCAAATAACTCAAAGTCACCACGTACGTAACGCCTATTTCACTCTGTATCGCCCATCCCCCAAAAAACCATCACGTCCACCGCAAAACTAAAAACCCTCTGCCCCCTCTCTCTCTCTATCAAACACACAACAGCTACTCTCCAGCGAGAAAGAAAGCGAAAGAAAGCCCCCCCGACCCTAGCGCTAGAATCCGCGGCTCGTGAAAGGCGAGCTGAGCACATCGGCTCGCGTTGTAGCGCGCGATTAAGAAACGCCGCGTGTCGCGCGCACCCGGAGTACGCCGCCGTCCTCGTATAAGGTCAGCGAGTGTATCGCGACTCTCGCGTGGGGGGAGGGGGGTCGACGGTACGACACTCGATACACGTCCCCGAATATAATGCCCTGTGACGATGGATATAGACGCGGATCGACTTACGCGAGTGTATAGAGGAGATTTCAGTGTGGAAAGAGCTTTTAATAACCGATTTCGATGCTTGATGGGTGGATTTGTGAAGCTTTGTTGCTCGATGTTCGGGTGATTTGCGCGGGAGAGGCTTGGGTTACTTTTTGATACATGTGATTTTGGGGTTTGATGAGATTTATGATTCCGATAGAAATTAGTCGGGAGATTGCCGATAAGTGATGATCAATCTGAGGAGTTAAATGTTAATTGACCTATATATTATTGTCATATTACTGAGCAGCGCGTTTTGGTATATAATGAGATATTTATTTGTAATATGTTTGATGTAGATATTTAGTAATATTTTTAAACGACAACGAAACATTTTAATACCTTGTTTTATAAAATACGATTTTAATGTTCAACTTGAGCGGAATATTATGCCTCCGCGACACGAATATTGATCACGCTCTGTACGTTTTATATAGTATCGAAAAATAAAACAAAAATAACGTAATTGTATTTATCTTGGTTAGTACACATTACACATAAGTTTAATATTAAGATTTATCAGTTATAAAAATCGTTTACCTTAATTGTCACTTGTTTTATCAGCCGGCAAAAAGACAAATTAAGAAATTTATCTTTAACCTGACTCATCAATACAGTTATTAATAACAATTTTATAAGAACTCAAAAACGACAAGTGGCGAAATTAATACAAATAAGAGCATTAAAACACAAAGCTTTGTTCTTTACCATCACAAAGAAAGCTTCCTTCTCAAAGAAGCAAAATATTCATCAATCTCTTTAAAAACAACACAAATGATCAAACAAAAATCATCTCTCTCCCTCTCGCCGCCGCCCCGTCGGGTTTCGAACGCTCCCGAAGCAGAGCGAATAGCACCGGACGCTCGGAATATAGGTATTTCGCGAACGCGGCCGAGCTTGCAGCTCGCGTCGATTCTCTCTCTCCCCGCTCGTACATCTCGAAAGCTGCCGATGATATGTATACGCCGCGAGTGCAGCTGCCGTACCGCAATGCGCACTTTTTTGCACGCGCGCTGATCGATGATGACCGCGCTCCTATACAGCGAGATAGTCTCTTTTTTGTACGCACCGATAGCGTTCGAGGATGTATTGGACTGTTGGCGATGGTGGAGTAGGTTGACATTTAGAAAGCTTGCGCTGAGAAGGAATGGTGTATATTAGTGGATAGTTTAATGTGGAAGAAGATGAACGGTTGAGAATTGCAAATCAAAGATGAACATTGTGAAAAGAAAAATTTTCTATTTTAAACGTTACTAAGTTGCTGTAATAAATAGTTGTTTTTTTACTAAAAGCATTGACATAACAGACCATGCATTACAGTAAAATGGTATACTTTACTTATAAAAGACCTGATGACACCAAATGAATTCTGTTTTTCTAGTGTGTGTTTAGTAACTGTCGTCAATTGTTCATTTTTCTCAGTGTGGGGTATAGGATTGCGAATGGTGGATGAAGAAATTGATGTTTGAATTAGCTTTGATACTCGTCATATCAATTTTTATGTTGAGTATTTCTTTACAATTGTTTTGATGAGTCAAGATTTTTATAATCGATTTTTTCATTTCACTGACCTATTACGGCGACTAGTTTGTCACCCTCTTCAGAATAATCACCAGCTTCATATATAGTACCTAGTTAAGTATTTATTCACAACATGCGGGAGAAAAGAAAAATAAGAATAGAATGACAATAGCTATAGCATAGCTGTTATAGTGCTGTAATAGAATAAAGCGCTACACGAGATAATGAGTTCTGAAGAGAGCAACAAACTAGTTGCCGAAGAGTCAATCAAATAAACATTGCTTTCATCACTTATGAAGAAATTGTTTCGGTGCACATAGAGGAATATAGAAGCGAGGAATAGGATCAGTGGAATAGACTAAAAAGCAGACGACAGTGTACGGACGTATTTGATCTAGAGACAAGAGAAAAAGAGCAGAGCATAAAGCACTTTGTAGGTCGTTTGAATACCTAAAAGCACGCTACATACTTACTCATCGTGCAAAGTGCACCCAAGTTCCAATTAAATCTTATAAAGCCATCGACACACCGAAACACTCCAACAACCCGAATGGCACATTTCTCTATTCCATAACCCCGATCGTTTGCTCCAACAACTCTCAAGAAAAAACGGAACACCGCACTGTGAAATATTAAAAACTCGTTGCATGGACACACTACTCACGATGCATCTGCGTGGCGACAGGTACTCGTAAAAGCGATAATTTTACACCGAAGCTCGTCGCGCGGCGGCGCGAGCTTTAACTGAAGCATCCTGACCTCGCGAGATTTGACCTAGTTTAGTTTCTTCGCCGGCGCGCCGCCGCTCATATAGGGTGTTACTATACCAGCGGCGCAGCTTGGTGCATAAAGTTTGCCGAGCGGCAGACGAGAGTTTATAAGCTTTTTTGCTTCATATAAATGAAAACATCGATAAACGAGCTCGTTGCTTTTCTTCTCGCTCCATTCGTCGGCGAACAATTTGCTCCTGTTTATACTCGCGCGGCTTCATTGTTTCCGTCCGAATGTATAAATATTACCGCGAAAAGGCGTTCCTCGTACGAACCTCCTGTCCGTGCACTTTGTTTGCCTTCGTTCGCCTCTCTTCCGTCAATCGCGCGATTATATCGACCCTCCTCGCTACACGGGAAAGAAAAAAAAAACATGTTTACTCTTTCCTCTCTCTTTTCTTGTTCTTTCCGCGATGCATATTTATAACGAATGCGAAGCCGAAGCCCCTGCCTCTAATTTCCGCGTCCGCGCGCTCGCAGGAATATAAGTACAGTCGCGGCGGTGCAAAATTGTCATCGCGCGCAATGAGGCACGCACAGCGGGAGAGAGCGCGCGTTTATTAAAATGGCCGCGCGCCATTAACAAATTAATTAGGCTGTCGTAAATATAATATGGCATTCGGCCGGGCGAGCGGCTGTCAGTCGCACGACTCGTTCGCTCACTCCGCGCTTGCTCTCTGCCTTTTGCCGCTGGTGCGCGTCGGTGTACGTAAGCTACTGTGTAGCGAGTTTTATGGCTGTGTGAGTGTGTGTGTGTGTGTGTGTGATGGGGCGGTGAAGGGCGAGAGGATTTATTAATGGGAAGTGAGTGTGCCTTTTTCGTAATTTGTGCGTAAATGGAAGGTGTTAGAGGCAATTAATTTTTATGGATGCGACTTGATTGTGTTTCTTTGAATGTGAATTTTAAATAGAGAAGTAAGACGAAGTATAGTTAAAATGATGTTGCTTGGAATTGTGAATTTAATTATGGACTCTTTTGTATTTTTAATCATTTTTATAAATTGCGATTTTATTAAGGTGGTGTTAAAATCGGGAAAATTAGATGGTTTCTATACGAATTGTGTTTAATAAGTTTAAACGTGGTCATTTCATTTTCATATTATGATAAAGTGTATTAAATTATTAAAATATAAAGACTTTGTTGCTCTGCAAAGAATAAAAATTCTGGTAGATAATCTTAAATACAACTTTTTAAATATCCAACTGTATGACAAAAACTGTATTAGATCCCCATCATGCACTTCCGTATCTTATCTCGTTAAATCCATATTGTATGCCACTTTTATTGTTGTCCATGTCTATATAGAGGAAAGGTAGTTCAAAGTTATAGCCTTGCCAAGTCAAAATTCTTTAATGTGTTTTAAATTTTATTATAGACCTATCGATTTTTGTATATATAACTATGTATATAACACAATGAGTCTATTTGTCTATTATTCGGTACACTGAAGTCACCTATAAGCACAATCCATTTCAATATCTATATGTCGTGATTGGTCTGCTCGTCTCGGCGATCTGCCTCGGCATGAAGCACTGGTCCTTGTGCGTGTCCCTGTTAAGGTCCCAAAACCCTCTCCCGCTTTTCATCAGCTGAGAGCTTGCTCTGCACGTCGTTGCATGCATATTCCAACATCCTTCCTCAACGATGCACACCGGCGATGATCTAATGATCTATTAAGCCACACTTTCGGCCAAGCCTTTTTTAACTTGATTTCTCCCAATGGCTCTGTCAGCATAACGGCAATCATGTGCCTTTAAAACGTATGCTTATTCTTACAAAACCTAGCACTATTCAGATTCTCCGACAAAAACTATCACTTTTTTCAAACGTTTTAAAAAATTATTACTTTTTTCAGAGGTTTTAAAAAAGTACTACTTTTTTCAGAAAATTCACGAAGTTCTTATGCAAACGACCTCTCGAGAGAACTAGTATTTTGCGACAAGTCTAAAATGTCCACGCGAGGAACGTTGAAGCAATAAAACCCATTATATCTAGCTATAATGTTGCAAGAAATGGAATCTTGAAAATTACATAAAATGATAATGTTCCACTAATTAAACACTACAAAAAATATGATTTATTCTTCAAATCAAACCAAACGTTTCAGAACAAATGGACATCGCCACAAAAATCATAAAAGCCCATCCTCTGTAACGACGGAATGGACACAGAACGCGCGCGTGGCTGTCCGAGAATCCGCCGCGGCCGGCCACAATAATTCCCGCGCGGTGACTCGCTCTCCTCTCTCTCTCGCTCCCGAGGCTTCCATCGCCGTGCAAAAATAGAACTCGCTCACAACTTATTCGCCCTCGCGCGCGGCTCGAAAACAAAATAGCACGGCGCGCAAAAGGCCGCGGATGACGACGAGACGAGAAGCTGCTCGATCGGAAATTTTGCCGCTCGCCGATATATATCGGTATATTCCACTACATGCCTGTCATACGTATATATAAGAGAGAGAGAGAGAGAGGAGGAGCGAAATTTCAACGCTGAGTGCATTTATAGCGATTGCACTGCTCTTTGGATTATGTGATGCTTCGCGGCGGAGCGCGAAAATGCGACGCTAGAATCGCGGAGAGGAGGAAGCGTTTGCGAGTTGATTGTTATTGTGACGAATTCTTGAGCAACGCGGAATAAGAGTTTATGAGCTTTGATATAATACGAGCGGGATAATTGGAATTCTCTATTAATTTTTTGCTATTATATAAACGTGGGGGATCGTTTAATAATTATGCAATTGTGCGTGCAAAAAGTGTCAAGGAGTGATGGATTGGTGATCGATTTAAATATGTTGTTGATACTTGAAAGATTGTCGTGGAGAGGAGCGATAGAAAGCATCGTGGAATTCACTTTAAACTGACGTGCGTGGATGGTAATAGGAATATTGCACATATTAATTTCCAAGGCGATTCAATGGCGTGGTTACATAATGTAAGACATGAATCATGATGAATATATTTAGGATCTTGTCATGTATGCCTGGCTATTCTTGAGCTTGTCAACACAAATGGAGTTACAAATCACTGTCTAGTTTACGAATCTTGAAAAATAATTAACCTTCTTATAATCGGTATATTAAAAAACGATTTTTTAACAACACAATAAGATAGTCTAGTTTATTGTTTATTTTGCATCTATATTTACAATAAGCAAAACAAAAAAAGAATAAAAAATACTTCTTCAGAATAAAAAAATAAAACCCACTTAATAAAATTACGTTTTCCCTAAACAGAAAGAACAACAAATCAACAAAAGACTTGCGCTAAAATCCATTTCAATCATTTCAATCACTCTAGATCTCACTCCCACAAAAGAATTCAATAACCAACACCGAACCAAAACAATCTCCGCACCATCTAATCCAATAATCCGCGATAAAAATCTCCAAAGCACCCAGCAGAAAACGAAAGGCGCGCGCGACATTACCGAAGCAACCGATCGCTCGCTATGAAACCAAGTGTATCGGCCGCGGCTATACCTGTTATATCCTCGATTTATGCTCAGCTAACGGACCGCTGCCGCTGCGCGCAGTGTCACGCCTGTCAATTTTCCCGGGGGGGCGAGCGCGCGCTCGCACAGCGTGAAAGTGAAACCACACCGCGCGGAGTTGGATAATCGCTTGGATAAGAAGAAAGTGTGTGCAGCGGGCGTTGTGTACAGCCGAGACGGGATAAGCGAATCGATAAAAGAGTCGTTAAATACGAGAGCGAGGAGGAGCGGAACGGGGGAAGGAAGGTGTTTGGGATTTAATTTTTGAGGAATGCGGGGATTGTCGAGTGCTTTGTTGGACTTTTTTGTAATTATGTGGAGAATGAGAATGTTGAGGTGGATGCTTGTATTTCAAGTTTTGTTTGGAATGGAAAGTTAGTTAACGGATTTGTATATAAAATTGTGTCTACAATTAAGAAGATTCTTAAACGTTGTATACATTCGTTTCGTAAGTTTCAGTCAGAATAGTCTAAAGCGGTGAAATACAAAATGTTTATAGAAGATTATAGTGTTTTTATGTATGTATAAAGTTAAAGTTCAAGATAAATTAGGATATTTTATTTTAATTAATCATAAATTAATAGGACAAACGATAGATTGCGTTAACGCTGTAGTATAAATGTAATTAAATATATTGCAATACATAATATTATCCTACTAGAATCTTGACTACACTTGCTGTAAATATTAAGAAATCTTGTGTACTGTTATCGTTTTTTTTAAGAAACAATCTTAAAAAAACATTGAAAATAATTTATTTTAAAAATGTAATTATCATAACCTAGAGAAATTAATTGTAACCATGTGGAAATGGTAAAATTAAACTATATTGGCATTAACAATCTACATTTAGAACAAAATTCCATTAGAAGGAATTATGCGAGATTCGATAATCACTGCTTGCCGTATCATCCACGCGTGTGTATGTACCAACGATTCCACCACCGGGCTATCCGTGCCCAGGAGCGCAACAAAATTCAGCGATGGCATTAATTAATGATCACTCGGTCGGGATGAAATCAGAGACAATATTTGTGAACGTTTAAAATGCGCGCTCGCGCACCGCTACGCTAATGCAATTCAACTGTTTATAAGTTGTATACAGAAATGTCTATGTAGAACAATGGGGGGCCTCGTGCGCCGATAATTAAAGTGAGAGCACAGTGAGTTTTAGCTCTTCGGCGGCAGCCGTTACACAATTCAATAGGAGCGGAAATGGATTTGCGCGCTTTATTTCATAACTGCGTTTGATTGGAGTAATTATATACGCTATTCTGCAGATGTCTGAATGAGTGCAGTTCTTCGGGGACATTAATCTTCTGCTTGTTTGAGTTTCAAAGTAAAGGGAAAGAATGAGTGCGCGGGTATACGCGAAATAACGATTGTTAAATGCTCTGTGTGTGTAATTTGACGCAGTGACTTCATATCCCGTCGTTATACTTTTTACGCGCATATCGTTACTTCTGAAATTTACTGTAATGATGTGTAATTATAGGAGTTTGCTTATTAATTATATTGATTAGTAAATTGAATGATATAATAACACGAATTTCTGAGTTACATTTGCTGTTAAAGATTTTGTGTTAAATTTTTAGTTATACAACTGAAGTTTTTCTTAAGTACGTCATTAAATATTCATGATGCTATTGATTATTCAAGCAAATAGTAAGAAAATTTTAATAAAGGGCTGAAAGTCAATTAAAAATTTTAATTTTCCGCCTTGAATGTTACCGAACGAGAAGTGAATAATTATGTATTATTACAGAAATACTTATATATTTATACTATAGACAAAACCCAAATTCACTTGCCATTTATTAAATAGTAATAAAGAAGCATATACGAAATTTCAGACGTCAAATCCAACGTCATCCTTGAAAGTCATTGGAATGAAATGTTAACAAAATTTATGATTGACGTTCGAATTGATTTTTTAATACTAAAAAGGAACATCTTCATGAATCAATCTACATTTATTTGCCTTGAAAAAGTACAATACACGAGAATTTTTACATCTACCTACACAAACTGAAATTCCACTCGTACACTCTAACTAAGAATCCAATAAAACTTACACTGTTCTTAAAATAATACAAAACAAACGACAAAACAGTGTCGATTCTATAGCGCGTTCATAATAAATGCCCGACAAGACCTACGCACTGGTTTCGCCTTCGTCGCCGCTCACACACAAGTCTATACAACACAGCACACATTCGCCGCGATAACCCTAACCTTTAGCCACTCTAGCACGCAACGCAACGTAGCGTTTCCGCGTCGCTCGCTCAAAGATATATATCGAGCATTGTGCGCTACTCGCGACGTATATATACATATACACGTGTTTTAATTCGCTATATCCCTCGAAGATCATAGCGCACGCGCGAATAAAACAGTTGTGTCTTGATATCGCACTCGATACCAAGATTTATATATACGCCGCGACTCGGGATATATAGGTAATGGTGAAACGCAAGTGGCATACCGCTGTTTGATTAATATAAAGCGGTAGCTCGCGAGATAGCGCGTGGACGGCGGCGGCTTATCGAGAACGTTCGAACAGAATTATTACTCGGCTGTGTTTATTACAAGTGCAGCGACTTTATATAGTACACCACTTATCCCGGAAGTCTCGCGCGCGCGCTCGCGATAATTGTAATTAATTGTTTCCGACAAACTATACGCGGATAATTGATTCGACGCGAGCGTTCTGCGTCGATTGGACGGGGTTTATTGGGCGAGGATGACTTTTGTTTTTATTGTGGATTCGGGGTAGTGTTATTTAGGGAAAGTGATTGTATGGAGGAACGAGGAATGAATGATGAATGGTTTTAATTACTTAAGATCCTGGTCTGGAAATAGATGGGACGGACTGAACGCGGAAGCTAAATTCGGGTATTTACCTTTTTTAATTAATACGTTTTGGTTGCTTCGTGCGAGCGAGCGATGTCTCTTACGACTCTTCAAATTAACCCTTATTGAAGTTTTATGGGTGTAATGACGCAGATTACTTCGGCTGAATGAAATACATGCGTGTTGGAGCCCTTGGATTATGTCGCTTATCTGCAAATGTGATTCAGTGTAATTAGAAGATATTGCGCCTATATTGTGATTGAAAATTCAAGGGACTTTTTGTATAATAAAGCAGCTAATTGCAAGTATTATTTGAAATTGAATATAGAATATATCATTCTATTATAGAGTATAAATGATGAAAAGTTTACGTGGAACATGATAGAAGCACCTTTTAGAAAAAGTATTTTAGAAAACAAAACATTTTCGTTTAATAATAATACAAAACCCTATTCACTAAATATGTAAACTAGTGATAAAAATTCAGTATTTCCGAGTTAAAAGCATATCGTTTCCATGGAAACGCCATAGTTTTGTACCGGTAAATAGTGAATTGTTACTAATTCACAATGATGCAGTGGTAGAAAAGTGTTCATTTCGCGATTGTACAGATAAAATTATATTCTGATAACTATAGCCATTTATTACCAATTTTTACAACAAAATTTTAATTTCCTAGTATAAAACCCGTTTTATAATTGTTTCGACTTCTCGCCGACTTGCCCACCCGCACCCTAAAAAAACCCCCCGACGTGCATCTCGAACTCCACCGGCACCCTCCCAACAACAAGCTTAAAAAGAGAAAAAAAAACGAGAACAAGAAAAATCGCGCACGCGACCTCTCCCTCTCTGTCTCTCTCTTCTCTACTTTACTTATCGATCTCCTCGGTATTCCCTCGCTCGGCGAAACGCGAAGCTCTAGCGGCTTGCAGCTTGCAAGTTTTATATAGGTCGCGCCGCGCGTTAAAAACTTGCACGGGCGCGAGTGAGAGAAGAAGAATACAAAAGAGAGAGAGAGAAGGGAATCCTTTCCCCGCGACCTAGATAATAACACGAGCGAGTTTCTGATGCGGTAATCTCTTATATATTCGGACCCCCCGTGGAGCGCAGACGACGACTGCCGAGTCTCGGAGGAGGGAATATCTGGAATGTATAATCTCGCTGAATCTTTCCTTCTTTCTTGTTCTTGCGACTGTGTATGTACGTAGTTTTCGTGGGCTTATATTACTTGGGTGGACTTTGTTTTCCGCGCGGGAGAGCAGAGTTTTTTAAGTCGGTGCTCGCGGTCTGGTCTGTACGGTTCAAGAATTTTTTTTAATGTGGACGTGAGAGAGGCGTAGTTGACCCTTTTTACGCTCTAAATGTGAGGTGAGGAGTTACTTAATGGATTTGTTGGGGAAGCTTTCTTTTGAAATTGCGTATTTTGGTTGAAAATGTTAAGATAATGGATGGAATATGAATATAGTTCGTTAAGATTGTATTGCAGATTGTACAATATATGTGTCAAAAGTTAGTTTTTAACTAGAATTTGATAATTATCTATCTTACAAAAAACTTTTACAAATATTGACTTATTGAGTCAGCGGAAAATGTTTAACTTAACCGTACGTTTAGCCATGTTTAATTTGAATTAATTCAATGTTTCAATGTTTGTAAAATACATTTTTTTGTGATTACAAATAATAAATGCACATTTGCGAATATATAGTAAACATAAAAAACAATGTAACTTGTTTAATATTGATTTAATTTCCATCGATTCGCTAAGTTAAAAGTTGTTTTCTTAGTTGAAAAAGTTTTTTTACGACGATCTATAATCGATTCTTAGTGCACGTAAAAAAATATTGCATCTACGAGAGCTGCATAGAGAATTGCTGAACTGTACTTGCTAAAACCTATTCTACATTTGAAACTGCCACAACTGTAATTCCCTAGTGCAATAGAAACAATATTATAGTTGCTGCGAAGTTGCCATTTGTAGGAAGTTCGAATTGCGACTCGATACAACTACAATATATTGCAGCAATAAAACTGACTTTTAACATGGATTGTCTAGTCAATACAAAATAGCAATATTTTTTATCCATTTACTAATAACATAACAACTTAGAAACATTCCATTTATTAAATTAAATTATTTCGTGTGATAAATGATAATTCGTTTGCCATAACTAATTAAACGCCCACGCAAAACTTGCTCGCCTAACTATCAATAAAGCATGCACAAAAAATAGATCCTAAATCTCAAATGTCAAGGTCGTCACTCGCCAACAATGAATCTCCATCAGCTAATGCACTCAGCACCCCCGCAACATCTCCACCTGCTCCGGCCAAAAAATTCCATTACGATCCAGCTAAAAATAGGACGCGGCATATCGGCTCAAAAATAAACGAAGCCCTCGCACCCTCCTCTACGTACAAAATCAAAAGACAGCAACACGTCTCCCCTCGCGCAAGGGCGCCGGATCACAGAAAAAAAAAGCAAGGAATCCTGAGAGGCGTAGGAGTGTAGGAGTCAAAGTCAACTGCGTGAGTGCGAGAGAGAGAGAGCTCGTTAAGGGGAGAGAGAGAGGCGTGCTCGGGTACCCTGTGTTTATAAGAGACTCGAGCAGACTCCGCACGTGGCATATTTCGTCGCGCGCCCGCCTCTCGAATGATCTCCATAGCTTCAGGCTCCCCTACTCTCTCTCTCTCGCTCTGCAGCCTCGCGGCAATTAACGATTCGCTCGCGCCTGCGACTTCCGAAATGTATATAGGAGCGTTGAAAAGAGGCTAGACGGAGGTGGCGTGATGTTGGCGCAGGTGGCTGTGAAACGCTAATTAACGAGCATTGTTGTTTACGAGAGAGGCGATTGTGCGAATGGAAGGTGAGGAGGGAGGGCTTCTTTTTGGGGATATGGAGGAGATGCAAAGGGGCCCGCGATGATTTTTAACGAGGCAAATGGTTACTTTGAAGAGGGCTTTTCTTGTTGGGGGAAGGTGTCTGAGAATTGTTTCTTCGGACATTTTTGTTCTTTTATCTTTGGATCGACTTTAAAGGATACTGTTTAACCTGTGTGAGGTTTGGTAAATCGTCTCAATAAACGTGTAAAAAACGTTCGACACAATATGTTAAATAATGTAGAAGATAGAGTGAATGTATCATGTCTTAAAAATCTTTTTTCTCTCACAAATTTTAATGTATTTTATATAATTTTTCACATGTTTATAATAAGATTGTGAAAAATATGTCACATGCATTAAGCATTTTTAGATGCAAACATAAATGGGCTATTCAGAACTGTAGTGTAAGTTATAAGTCCATTTTTTAAATTTTACCAACTTACATAATCATTTCAAAATTAATCAAATAGTAATTTGATGTTTCATTATTCTCACTAATAATTATTTACTACGAAATTTATCTATTAATACATTAGTTGAATAACTCAAATTACTGATTGCTGTTTAAAAGATGTCATAATAATTATGAACGTTAGCTAAATTTTCGGAATGTATTTTATTCCACTATGGTTCTGAAGACCTAAATAATGAATAAAGTAATTTCTACAAGTTTTTCCTTTTAAGGAAACTTTTGCAAATGGTAATTATTATTTGTATACTTGTTGTATTGAAAAAATAAGAATTCTAAATATAGAATAACTGGTTTCAATATTTATAATTGTATTTATGTTAAGAATCAATTTGTTTATCCTACCTCATCAATCGTCGTGGATAAGAATAGAAGCTTATATATTTATACGCGCATCAACTTCAATCATTAAAACAACATATTTCATTCAATTAAAAATATTTAAATAGAAAACGCAGTGCTCACAGTTAACTTTATTACCGTGAAAATGCATTAAAGTGTAATAAAAGCATTATAAAGAACTGCGTACAACCGATCATTAAATTTTCCTCGAAAAACATTTTCGCACCTTTCTAACAAACGTTTTCGCCAATCGGATTACACGCACACACGTCGCTGTCTGCCATCGTTAAAAAATAATTACCTACTCCAAAGACACGCGAATCATTTTTCCAACGAAGCTCCAAGCTGCTTACATAAAGACATCAACTCCGCGAGACAAGCATAACAAGAATTTAATTTCCACGCGACACCTTTTTTCCGCTAAAACGCTCTCGCTCGCGCAGTCATTCGATACCTCCCGCGTATTATGATCGATTACGAGCGCACTCGAGTCAATCGTATAATTAAACCAAGCACGACATCTCACCGAAGTATCTCAATCAAAACGCGCGTCTCTCTATTTTCCACCGTGATCCATTGCGCTCGGACGCATATGGCGCTTGCAAGTATACATTTATTTAGCAGTGGAAAGACTCTTTCTCGAATTTTCCTCGAGTGCGCGGCTTGTCCTCAAGGCGTTTTATACACCGCGGAGCGCAAGAGAATCATCGCGGCGATCGAAGACGGCCGACGAGTGTCAAGGCGGATTAGTCAGAATTAAATTAATTCAAGGCGTTTGATGCCTCGCGCGCACGCCGTGTGGTTCGGACGTTCGACGGGTGGTATACCGCTCGTGACGCTCTCCACTGTCTGTAGAAAATATAGAAATGGTGGACTCGCTTGAAAATAAAAAATTGAAAACGTTGTTGAACTTCATAGTTCAAATCGTTAACAATTATGCCTTGCGTACGAGAAATTAGCCATTTATGAAAGTATTTTTAGACTAGAAACGAGATATTTTTACGGAATTCGGTAACGAACGGTTAGGTACTAGTCTAAAAATCGTTTCATCCGATCTCAAAATGGCCACCTTTCTATCAGAGATTGTATGACTGAATACACACAAATACATTATAGAAATACACGCTTCGTGGTCTATTTTTATTTTTATTAAACAAATACAAATATTATTTTTTATTTACAGAGAAATTCTCTCATAAAAATTAACGTAGAAAATAACGTCAAACGTGGGATATTCTGATTTCACGGTTATTCATCACAATTTTTATTGCAAAGCCAGGATATCCCACGCTTACTCCGATTTTCACGGTCATCTTTATCAGAAAATTATCACTGCATTTAAATACGCAAATAGAAAAAACGAGTCATTAATCTCAAACGAAACAGTAAAACAAACCAAAGCAAAATAAAACAACTCAGCTCGACTCAAACAAAAAGAATCTCACTACACGATCAATTCCCCACCAACCGGTATTACTTAAAATCCCTCGTTACTCCAAAGAAAAGGCACACGCCCGCGCACCTCACGCGCGCACGGCCACAACCTCCTTCAATATCGCACCACACAGAGAAGTAATCTTAATCACGACGGCAGCGCGCGCTCGCTCCCATTGTACGTCAATTCCCCGGCGCTCGCTGTGCGCGCATCTGCACGCGCATGAAGCGACCCAGTGGCCCATTTTCCATGCCACTTGTGCGAGAGACCCTTCCTTCTCTCTCTCTCTCTCGCTCTCTCAAGTTCAAAGAGGGGTGCCTTTGAGTCGAGTCATGCGTGAAACTATTATATCGACCCCCCGACGCGCGGGGCTGCGAGCGAGGGAAAAAAAGTGTATACGGGAAGCCCGCGAATGGCTTAATGCGGAGCGGGGAATGCTAGAGTGCGGGTTCTTTTTTTGGGAGGAAGTGATTTGGAGGAAGATGGTTGTTGTTGTTGGTGGAGGTGATGGAGGAGGTTGTTGGAGATTGATGGTGGAGGAGTTTTTATAGGGAGACTAAGTAGCGATGATAAGTAAGCGTTATTTGTTAATGTTGAATGATTTGCGTAAAGATAGTTTTTTCATTTAAATGCTATTGGTGTTTTTCTAGTTATCTTATTGTAGTTGTTAATAGTATCATTGTTCTTGTACTAATTATTTAAAATTTTATATAAGATAAATAACCTATTGAGTTACATTTTGTAGCCTATTATCATGTTGAAATATTCTAAGTTGTTGTTTAACAGGAAACATACTGAGAATAATCATTGGTTAAAAATTGTTTAGTAAAACTTAAATTTAATACTTTTGTTTATGCATTGAGGATGCATTTGATTTTTTTATATATATGACCATATTTATAGCAAAAATTATCTGCTTCTAATTATTCTAGCTATAAATATGGTACTTTTAGGAAAGTTCGAATATATCATAATATATATACAGGAATAGAAAGTTATGCTATACTAATTATGAGACTTTTCTCGCATAATTTGAAGAAATATAATTAATGATTGAAGACAGTAACATTATAAATATTTTAATTTATTTGTACTGTATAGCCTAAATTTGTTGTATATTTATGGCATGAACTGAATGGAACTTCCTGTATTTTCATGAGAATCAGTTAATAATTGTAAAACAGTAGTAAAATTTAATATTTGTTCCTCAATTTTTAATTTTACTATATAAATATGTGATAATTTATATAAAAAATGGAGTATATCCTTAATATACAAACAGAAATAGTCATATTTACTATACGATTTCTCTCGGTATAATACAATACAAAAGTAACACAACAGTACCATAGTCACAAAGTTAGAATTCCTTAATTTCCCAAAAGATCACACTTTCATTTGTAAATTAAAAAGCACAACCAACCCAAATCAAACAAACTAAAGAAAAAAAAAAAACTCCGTTCGTGATTTCTATCCCGTTACGTGCGGTGCACTCGCTTGCTCAGCGGACCCACGGCAAACAGCAATCCGTTAAAAATGTACTCGCCAGGCTCTGTTAAATTAAAGCTCCCGCAGCGAATCCCGCGCGTGTAAACGCGAATTCGTGCGCCGCTGCAACGCTCGCTGCTCCCGCGCGAGTAAATCATTCGGGCCGTTTAGCTAATCCCCACCGACCGTTTTACAATGAAACGAAAAAAAGGAGAAAAAAAAAACAGGGTATAGCCGTAGGAACGACGCGCGAGCTTGTTTCGCTATATGGCGCGGCGCGGTTTAACGTTTACTCACTGGGAGAGGTGGTGCATCATGGGTTATTTCGTTGGGTTTTCGAGGGGCCGAGCCCCATCGGCAAATATTTGAACGAGGCGCGGAGTGCGAGTGTTTTGGCGAATGATTGCGAGGTATTCTTTTGGGAGTAGAGTTAATTTTTTGGATTTTGTTTGAGAGAGGAAAATTGTTTGGCGATGTAGGAATTGCTTTTGATGCTCGTAATAGCACGGGGTAAAGGTTAGTAAAGGTAGTAATAAAGGAAACGTAAGGATAATTTATGCAGTAGCAATATTCGTTGACAGCTAATATTTTAATTGCTCGGATCTAGCTGAAATATTAGTTGTCCCAGCAGCCAAGACGATCCTGCCAAAACATTTTCCTGATTCAGCAAATAAATTATGCATGTATCGAATGAAAAAACTCCTATTTTAAACTTCTTGTTATAATTACACATTACGTATGCAAAATTTTATAATCAATTCTTTGTTAGAATTGCCCACTCAACTTATATAATTAATAAAAAGAATGCATAATTAGAACCTACTGATCTTAAAAACTAAAATATAATTAAAACTCGATTATTCTCTAGGAAATCGTAAACATGCATTTCAGATCGGGGAAAAACTCTCAATAGAACGTGCACTTCCTTACATCACGAACGTGCGTAATAGTCCAACGCTAAATATTCATGAGCACTCAATTCGCTCGCCTCTTTTTACTTTTTATATCTTTGCAATTCTTCGGTACGAGCATACCGCGCGCAATCATCCGCGAAGAGCTATAACTATATACACGCATACGCGCTTTCATCCCGCGAAACTTGCACTTTGACCAAAACGTGCTGTCTCGTGATAATTCAGTTGCGGACGCGTAAAAAGCGCTCGATCATCGCTAAAAAAAATTCATTATGCGACGAGCCATCGCCGCCGACGACGACGACGAAGAGTTCGTTGTTCGCGCGCGAGACGCAAATTCGATTACACGCTTGTTATTTCTCGGGGAGCTTCGATTAGATTAAACGGGCGTTTATTACTTTTTTATTGCGAATTTTTGTGTAATACTAATGAAGAAGTTATTCAGATTTTTATTGCAAAAAGAGTGGTTTATCAAAAATTGTGGGATTAATTGATGATGAATAATTTACACTTATTAAGTTTTACTAGCAGCGATAAAACAATAAAGAATGCACTTAAAGGCGAAATACAATTAAGTTGTACGATTATAGCTATATATATATATTACATATTATGATATATTATATATTATAGATTATAGCTAAATATATTACGATTATAGTAAGATATACTACGTTTATAACTTGATACATTATATTTTTTATGCAAAGCGAAAAAAAGCATTTACAAAAGAATAATATCGTCATTCGATAATCCAGTAAAAAATGACATCAGTCATTAAAATTAAAGTTAGATTCACACCAATTGCATATTATCATACAATGTAATACATTATTTTAAATGTTGATCTATGATTATATAAAGTTGAATATTTAATATATATATTAGAATCGAGCAAAATATTTTTAACAAACCATTTAACTAGCGCTAATTTTCAACCATTTGATATATTTAATGCAAAACTCATATCTAATCGTAATTTTTCTTTTTGTTACAGCTGGTGAGTTACAGAAATGATCCCATCGCTAAATCACCCGCTCCTCGTAAGTCAACGATACACGCAACATATTCAAATTTACATTATTATTTACACATTCTTACGTCAATAATCACCCATTCGCTTCTCCCACCACAGCCGCCAAAAGAGAAAAACCAACCTGCACCCAACGAACAACAAAACACCGCGCACACTCCCAAATCGATTAGTCAGAGCAGCACGCCGTATATAGTACACACTCCACTCACTGCCGCGGTACCCAGCGTATCAACCGGCGCGCAAACCCAAAACACACACGCTACTCGCTCGCAAAAACCTTGCTCCGCAATCGACTGCGCGCGGCGCGACGCGAGTCATCGCTGCACAGCACCGCCACAGAAACCGAGTAAAAGAGAAGGAAAGAAAAAAAAAAGAAACAACAACAGCAACGAGAGAGGACAGAGCACGAGACCGCCGAGCTAATTCGCGGCGGAGCGATAATTCGGGAAGCCCTAATACGGAAAGCAGCGATGCTGCGCTGATCGCGTCACGCAGCCTTGACGCTCTCGCCGCGCGCGTTTCGCGTTCGCGTTCGTCTGGTGGCTTGTCGCGCGTGTGTGTTGGAATGCGCGTGATGGTGGGTATATAAATCTCGATGTCGAGACGTATTGGACGGTGACGCTGCTTTTGGTGTCGCGGGCTTTTATTATTCTTTTTTGAGGTAGAAATTTCGGGAGGTGTGACGCGTGTATATGGGACGAGCGGAGGGATTGAGCTCGTAAACGGATTTTTAGTCTTGAAGTGTGCGATTTTTTGGGAAATTATTTAGCGAATGATATGGTGAATTCAAATGTGTCTTTAGTTACTCTAATTATGTGGTAATTCACTTGTTTGCATGTAATAAGGCACTGTTCTAGATTAATAATTAGTTGCTAATAGTTACAAGTAAATTATTTTCTAAAAAGCAAATAAGTAATTATTTGAACTGATCAATTTGGCTTTTAGGTCACAGCATTCTTTGTATACATTCTCAATGTTATACGTCACTTATATAACAATTATTGAAATCGTATTTTGAGAGTAGATATAGGTAAAACAATTAAATGCTTCGAAAATAGAAAATCTATACCCCTGACATTTTAATATGTCAGATTAAAGGGAGTTCGAATTAATGTATCTTTAGAAAGACATCCTTTAAAGTACTTTTAACAATAGAATACAAAAGATACAAATTTTAGGAAGCTTTACATACCTTAATATCGCAGTAAACTCCCAATAGCTAAAATACTCAACAATATTTATTATATTTTACATTCGTACAAAAATAAACGCAGGTTTAATCTTTCATTACAACAGCATCGGAGATTATTAAAACAGATATCGTACACGTTTACCCGAGCATGCATTTTCAATATCATCGAATAAAAAACTAAAAAACCTGATTTTGTCCTGGTTATTAAGCGCGCGACAAAGCTCCCGCAGCCGAAACGAAATCACGGCCGAATACGTTTTGCCTCTAAACTGACGCTTTTTTCGGGTATGTGTGTATGTGTGTGTGTAGCTGGGTCGTGAGATAGGAGGATTCCAATGACGGTCTGCGAGTGTGTTAGAGTGTAAATGGATAATATCGATTTTTTATCGGGTTGCGCGCATCGCTATTCGCGCGACAACGCGACATTCGTGCAGGACGGTTTATCGAAGCGTCTATGTATTTGGTAGCCGGGATTTTTTTTTAGATGATTATATAATGCGTTATTTATGTACGATAAACACATGTATACACGGTTATTTTAGGCGAATGCGCGGTTGTTTAATAATAAAGCGTATGGAAACAAGATATTCTTAGCGGTGCACATAGCAATCTGCAACTCTATAAATAACCTTCCTCTACAGTGCGCACAGAACTTCATTGTTTCAAAATTTGATACACTTATCCTGTAACTACGTTGTTTCACAACGAGCTTCCCAGTCAACATCTCGCCACTCAAAACAAATACCAAACGTACAGCGAAGCAAAATAAATTGCCCGCGTTAAAGAATAAACAGCGTGTACTGCACAAACTCTTTGAAAACCAACGTGTTCCTCTTGTGTACTGCGTCGCGCCTCTCTTTTTTTTTCTTCTAATTTTCACGTTTATTCAAAGCTCCCGGGGCACGCGGGCATTAATAGGCCGCTTTGACGTTCAACTCGATTGAATATTTTGCCCGCCCCCCTTCTCGTCCATCCCTCGCAACTTCGATTTTCAATACACACACACACACGAGTGTACGTACGGCACGAGCACGGCGTCGCGTCTAAATTTAATCGCGTAAAAATATTAAAGACGCGCACCTGTACGTGTGTAATCCCCGATGTGGCTCTTTCGGGCGTACGTACGTATGTGCACACATACGTAGACACCCTTTTTTTTTTATCGGCGAGCTGCAGGCGCAGTATAACAGCGCGCGTAACCTCGATTCTTTCAGTGCGAACCGGCTTATCGCGCCTATAGCACTTGCTGTAACGCCAGTGTCAGCGGCAGCGAATGTAAAAAAAGAAAGCCAATAAAAAAATAAAGAGACCGAGAGATGCGAGTGTGTGTGTGTGGTTGTGTAAGTGCATGTGTGTGGGTATGTCTCATCTCGTGATAATAGTGTCAGGCGACAGACGGAGAAACCGAGATTTGATGCGAGCGATCGTAACGATTTTTTTGTGTTATTTACGACGATGAGTTGTTATAGCCAGTATTTATGATTTCATATGCAGCTTGTATACTTATACAGGGTGACTGAAAAGTATGGAGCTCCTAGAATATTAGATTTAAATAGGTAGTTCTCCATGTTTTATGAATGGTTCTATTTTAATAATGTTTCAATTTGTAGACGAAATACAATTGTTTTAACTACTTACACATAGTTATCTGTAAGATCTGAATATAAAATTTGAATATAAATCTGTCATAAAAATGAAGGAAGATCTCCATTTTGAAAAAATTGTATCTGGGGCTCAAAATTTTATAAGCCCACTATTTTTAAATCGCTGAAACTGTGCCATTCAATTTTTTAAGTGTAACTCTTTTCTTTCTAGATATTCTAAGATCTTCGTACTTTTAAGTCACCCTGTATAATACATTGTTTCAATCGAGCAACGATGCGATTTATCGAATAAATAATAAATTTTATGGAATGTTCTTTTACAGTGAATAATAAATTTGCTACAATTGTATTTCGGTTACCGCGGTGCTCAATATCGTTTTCTTTTTTTATTCAGGTGAATTATATATATCGCGGTAAAAGCGATGCCCTCATAAATGTGGGGAAACATTTCGCTGTAGAGCAGCTGTGTATTTAATCACGCTGTAATACTGTGTACTATATATACGCACAGCTATTTTCGCTTCGCAGAAAAAGAAAAAGCAACTTGACCTCTCGTGCATTATATAGAGTGCGCTCGAAACGACGTCCTATTGTGTAACGACTCTTACTACTTATATACTTACGCGTAATTTGTTGGGTTTCATCTCGCTTTGATTGTTTATCCGATAAAGACATTACTATCAGACTGAGGAGTAAATATTGGTAGGTATATTTTTCACGTTTCCGTGACCTACATTGTAGCTCAAAAATACGCTCCATCTTCTGGCCAAAAGCTGCAAAAAGTACATAAAATATTCAGCATATGTTACGTAAAACTTCGATCCAGCCAAATATTTACTTTGCCAAATGCAATGACATGCGCCTCTTCTCTTTCCTTAATAAAACTTCCTCACCATCTCGTACGATTGCTCATTTTATTGAAATTTTTATATTTAAGGTCGCATGAAGGTATATAGTTATTAGTGACCTCATTATACACATAAAATTATAATATATATGTATATTTGTATTTATTGATTTGATGAAATGTGTTTCTTTCTCTAAATCTTCCATGTCGATGATTCCTGTTTTGTTGTATTAGTTGAATATTTTGTTGATTTTCTTTACTCTTGAGATATCGGTCAAGCCTTTTGGGCAGATTGATTTTTTTATGTAATGAATTTGTATTGCATTCAATGATTAAGAATTTGTAATCGATATTTCTCATACATTTCATTTTGCTGGATTTTGATGAATAAATAATTACTGATAAGTAATTTTAGAATGATCTATTCTAACTCGTGTTTGACTTGTTATCTTCTCTTCAGTTTGCCAACTGGATGTGCTTCACATGTGCTGTCTTTTATTCCATAAAAAAACAATTTTCTCTAGAATTTTTTAAAATTTCGTATCCCTCGTGCTATTTCTTTATCAAAGATTTCTTCATGATATTACATTTTTGTCAAAAACTTTTTAACACTTTCGTAAGACATCGTATATTTGTTGAACAGTATGTTTCTTTATAATAGTTTCTCGTTTGGCTTATCTTCCGTACAAAACAGTACTTTACAGCAGAAGGAAATAACACACAATTTTACCAATTTTCACATTCGATAAACCTGCATTAAAATGCCCATAAAAAAAGTCAAATGCTACAACCCACGTAATACGCTTCGAGCCTATTGACTCGCAATTATTATTAACAGCCCAAAGCTAAGCTACCTCCCAACGCTTTTTATCTAATATTCATTACAAACAAAATAAACAAATATTTCTCAAAATGCGATTACGTTCTAATCTATCGACGTTAGATGCTACTAAAATTCAGAAATATTCGTCGTTATAATTATAGTCACTTCTAAGCTTCCATAAAGCATACCACATCCATGCCCACCAACTTATCCATCGCACGCTACACTAACTCCCCAAAATATCCACGCACCCACCCCAAAATTCCCGAAAAAGCTCCTTCGCACCCAAAAACACCCACGTACATCCCGTCACTGCCGTCACGCCCCGCGCGTCGCGTCGCCGCGCACGAATTCGCGCGTGCAGCATACGTTCCGCGTTGCGGGAATTCCCGGGGTCGCCCCTATTCCTCTCCCTCTCTCTCTCTCTCTCCCTCCCTCTCGCGTTATCGGGCGAAACATGCTCGGTGGCAGCGTCGTCTCCCTCTCTCCCGTGTCGTTAATATCGATCCCTTCTTTCTCGAGTGGCCGCCTGCCTGCCTGCCGGCGCTCTCTCGACTCGCTCGACTCGACTCGACTCGCTGTGGCCTAGTTTAGAAATAGCCGCGAATCTGAGCTTGCATTCTCGAGTGCTCGTGCCCAGTGGTGCTTCTCTCCGAGTGTGTGGATGTATGTGTGTGTGTGTGGATGTGAGGGAAGAAAGTCGAGGAGAAGACTTATTTAAATGGGTGGTAGAGAGAGAGAGGAGGTGATCTATTGCGAGTTGGACAGGGGGAGGGATCGTTGGGTTGTGAAGGTGGAGATTATGGTGTTTTTTGGGATGTGGGGTTTTGAGAATGGTGGTGGATGGCTTGTTTCTTGCAGTATAGTGCTGTATAGAATTGTACATGTTCTGTGTTATCTCGAATTCTCGCTAAATTTGAAGGATGCGTGATTTTAATACCCTCAGAATTTTAGGTGTAGAGTTCGAAATTACACTAAACTTAATGAGGGGTAGCTTTTCTGCTGAAAAGCAGTAAGTATGCACTAAATTAGCGGATTTATCACTAGTTCAGTGGTAGTTACATACTTTATGTAGAGAGAATTAATCGAGACTCATTTAATTTATCTTATCGAATAGTGATTGACCTATACATGTAAATAAAATTTAATTACTATTGAAAATGGAGGAAACTATAATCTATTTACTGCATAAACTCAACGCAGCCTTATTCTTATCATATTAGTGTTATTTAAATAAACGACTATATGTATGTCGGTTCGTGTTTTGCCTAGAAAACAAGCAAAAAGGATAAAATTAACAATACGAGATATGGCTTCTGAAAGGGAAACATGTACATTTTTGACATACTACGAAGGCAATATTTTATTTTAATTAGAAAATTTCAAGAATATTAGTTAACAATCGGAAAGAGAAAGCCTTAAAAATTAAACATCATATTTTTTGTTAATTTATCCATTTTGCACGTTTTTTTCCGGTGAGTAACCAAATGATCATTTTTAGGCGAGAAACTAGTTGAAATTCATAAGGTATAGTCGTTTAAGAAGTAATGAGACATGATGGACGGAAATAATTTAAGATGGAAAATCTGAATTACTCATTGCTTTTGAATGATGAAGATTCTATAATTAGAAACTCCAGTCTGTGCATCATTTTTAATATCCAGCGATCGATCAGCCATGAACTTACTTGATTATTATTATTAACAGAAATCTACATGAAATAGTAATTATGTTAAGATATTAACCGATTGATAACAAAACACAACCTACTAACATCATTATATTACGAAATTAATAAATTATTCATAATCCACAGACACAAAAGACCTCGAGGCCTCCCTGTTATCACAACAAATGCAACAATACACGAAACGGCAAATCACTATCTCCCCATTCTTCCAACCACATTCCCGAATCCAATAAAAAAAAAGTACAGCAATAACTTTCGCCACATCACCTTCCTCCGAATCTGCACAATCAGCCATCAAACGATTCCCAATACGCAATCTTCCGGCTAGCATTAATAAAACCCCACCCACAATAGACACTTTCCTCGCGCATCAATAAAAATCACGAATTATCATTCGCCGCGATCGTTGTACACACACACACAGGCCGACAATACAGTGTATATTCCACGTTCTCGCGCGCGTTTTGTTTTCCTTCTCCCACCCCCTCTAATTCTTAATAAAAAAAAAACAGTCGTGTACGAGTTCGCCAGACGACGCTCGACCTCGCCTTTATTTTTCCCGGTGTGCGCGCGCGACTCGATAACGCGCGATAAACGCCTCGGGCGCCGTGAACCGTCGAAAATTACGTGTGTGCAAACAGTGCGAATTATTCACCTGCCGTGTGCAGGAGGAAAGTTTTTTATTCGGCGATTTCATACGTGTGCTGAAGGTTTTACGTCATTGGTCGAGTATAGAGTGGGGCAGTAGACCGTCGGATTGCTTTTTGTTTATAGGCTTTGATTTTATGCGATAGGTCGATTTCGTCGCGATGGGCATCCTGTGTATATGTTGCTTGTTCTTTTTCTGGAAGATTCGCGTTATGTTGGTGTGTTTATGTCCACGCTTACGGAAGTAAATATCTTATCAGCAAAATGCAATTTTCAGCTAATCGCATGAACTTTAAAAACTTTTAAAAATAATGACCAGATAAGAGTTAAATTTATTTTGCTTTCGCTAATTACTTACGGAAAGAAATGTAGCTGTGACACTTGGGGCTT
Source organism: Gastracanthus pulcherrimus (assembly GCA_949152435.1). Lineage (NCBI taxonomy): Eukaryota > Metazoa > Arthropoda > Insecta > Hymenoptera > Pteromalidae > Gastracanthus > Gastracanthus pulcherrimus. The sequence goes on along the minus strand of OX424574.1, from coordinate 167,694,359 downwards.
ACTACAAGTTTAAACTCAAATAACTGCACTGGAAAAAAAACATATCGGAGAGATAGCGAAACGTTATTCGCTAGAGTACTTCCGGCAAATTAGCTAAATGTTTTGATGGATTAGCAAATTTTTTGCTGGACTGGCAAACTACATTTGACTAACACGAAGATTATTTACATTGTTCTGATTCACACAGTAGCTAATCGCTATGTTGCAGCCATAACTTCCCTATTCTAGCTAAGCAGTTTTCTCAGACTATAACTGTTGTCATTTATACGGTGACAATTGTAAATGTGACAGTTTCAGTTATAAAATAGGCTGTAGCAAATGCCGATCAGCGATCTTGTAGCTCTCACGGTTATATTTTTCCGCGATTTCATAAACTTTTTTAAAAACGCCAACCTCGTAATTTTTCTTGTATAACTCTGCGTCAAAGTATACGATTTCTGTTGTATATAACGAAAAGGAAGTGTTTACGGACGGATATATACGATGTCGAAATCTTGCAACGAGCACCGCAGCGAAAGGCTCAATGACTCGCTTTTACTTCCTTTTTCGCTTGCACTTTCACGGCTATGCAGTTTCGTTACTATACGATATGGAAAATTTATCAAATTCAAATGTAATTTAGAATAGTTCGGTCATCATGATTCATCGTGATGAAGTATGGAATATCGAATTGAAGGATTTTTTCATCATAAAGCCAACACACGTGAAGAGTACTTGGCATTATTACAATATATTTTCTCGAATGAGTTTATAATTCATAAATATAAGATTTATTAGAATTTGATATGTAAATATTAATAACGTGTCCATATTATATTTAACTAAATTGCAGTTAATTTATATTTATGCAATAACATAAGAACTAACAAATTTTAATTATAAGTATCCTCATAATAATTAACGGTTTATAATGAGTTTGTTAAAATATATAAACAAAATATTACAATATGGTTGTATCTATAATCAAAATCAATTAAATCTGAACAGGATGTAAGATAAAGCATAACTGCTCTTCATTGTAATTTTGACCATGATGCAATGAAAACAAGTATTTACATCAGGTAATCGGCAAGTATCCTCATTAATCCGAATAAGAAAGTTGATGTTAAAATAAAAATTTGGAAAACATTGCTAATATTAGATCGTTTATATACTTCGTACACATATGAAGTAAAATTCGAAGTATCATTTTAATGATATGATTAAGCTTATCTTCTGTAAAACAGGATTTAACTTAAATTTAATAGCATAAGACTGATACATATTAATGAAGGTTTAATCCTGTATAAAAATAACAGAAAGGAAGTGCAGTTGTCTTCCCAAAAGCATTACCTTCACCTGCTTGTCTTAAACAAAATGTATACTTTCAAAATTATTCTTTTACTAAATGTATTTATATTAAAATAAAAAATTGAATTTTCGTACAGTACACATTCTCGATCGTTAGACCAGTAATCGATGCTCACAAAGCCGTGTATGCAAAAACGAGAGTAAGAAGAAGCCGCACGGCGGGAAACGACCTACTAGTAATTGGCACAGTTCTAACAGTTCGTGTATGAAATAAAGTAAATAGCGAATGAATTTTCCCTAATTACGGTATATTTTTAACAGAATGTTATATTTGTCCTTTTGTAGAACGCTTTTAAGGCTTAAATTCATCATGAAATTAGTAGTTCGGTAGATCAACGTGCAATCATGCGTTCATAAATGTATACTCTCATTATGAATCAATAAACCGTTTTAAAGTATATGTTAGAAAGAAACGCAATTAACTTACTGAGACTTTATTTTTAAATACGCACATATAGAAAAAATTACAAATATAACTCGTCTAAAAGAATATCAATTAAAATAGATAATTTTTTTACAAAATTCGTATTAAAATCTTCCACATGACTCAAAGTTTAAAAGAAGACGCTTCAGTATGCACAATATTTACAAAAACAATCTCGATATAAATAAGTTTACATCTGATCCCGTACTTCTTTTAAAAATTCTAATGTATTTTCAGCTGAATTTTCGATGTTTCGGATACCCTTGAAAACGTATAAAAAGAAAGAAAAAACATGTAGGAGAAACGCAACCTTTGAAACTCAACCTTGAATATTTAAAGCACCCGTTGGCACTAGTGTCTTTTTCGTTAGCTTTTTCTTTATTGTCACCCTATTCTGCCAACTTGAAAATAGAGAGAAAGATCCGTTGACAATGAAAATAGCGCGCCAAATCTCAATAATCTCAAGTCTACCGATCTTTATTTAGTCTTTCAACTATGAAAACATGGACTAATGTGGTTAACGAGTAATAAGGTTTCTCTTCATTACAAGAACATTTAATTTTCTAACTTAATAAATGCTAAAATAACATTCATACAAAATATTTCTGACAAGACACATTTACGCCGCCAGATTTCAGCTACATATAGTATCATAAAAAAAACACCACAATCAAAGCGCATTTTTTCATAAGGTAAAAAAATGTCTATAATATAAAAAGTTAATACTTACAAGTAATATTATGTTTACAAATTATTGTAGTATATTGTTATAGCGTTAAATAGTTCTCATCGTTTAGATTCAATGAAAAATCACTATGCATTGCATTGAGTGTTCTATGAAAAACAATTTAGAAGTCAAAATAAACAGCACTCTAAAAAGTTATTGGAATGACATGTTGACAATACAACAACTTTTTAGGGTGCCATTCACGTTGACGCCTAAACATTCGTATAGAAGTACATTATCACTCAATAAAATACAGATAAGTTTGATGTGATCCAAAGATAAACATTTTTATAATTACAGTTAATCATTCACCTCTCAGCCAATAAATTATTATACAAGGCGGGAAATTTGAATTTTGCATTCACTTTATTGACTCAACCGATCCCCGCAACTCAATTTATTATCACAATCCATCGATCGATCTCTCGTCCGTCCGCATAATCCCCAAACTCATCGACTTCCCAACCGATCATTCCCGGCCCGTTATCTACACACTCACTCTCGGGGATTTTCGATTCGCCTCTGCATCCTCTCACTCGCTCCTCTGCCAAAGTGCAAAGTACCCGCTTATAATACACTCCGTCTTCCCGTCGCAGTCCCGCCCGATAGTCTGTTACCGGACGACGGCGATCGCCTATACAGCCGTCGCGATGGAAAATTTGCAGGCGAGGCGCGTTGACTCATCGCGCTCGCGCGCAGTCGTTGACACTGCCGAGCAACGAAAATAATGTTACGCGAGCCTCGTGGAATGTAATATCCTTCGGACTCCTTGCGTTGACTTTTATGCTTCCTCCGCTTCTTCGTCTTATGCTTTCTGCGCCTTTTACTTTCGTGGTTCATCGCACTCGAAGTGCGCGCGCGCGCGTGAGTGAGTGTTCTTTACTGTAGGAGCTGGTGAGTGACAAAAAAAAAGTAACAAGCGAGGCGATCAATCTTGAGATGGGATTTGGAAGGCGATCGTCGCGCGATTATCGCTGTGTTTTTTGGCTGGTGCTCTGTAGTGTTTGCGCCAGGATTTCGCGCTCCGCGCCAGCAGTCTAATGGGGGGCTTTTCTTGCGGCAGGATTGCGGGTAATCCTCGGATAGTGATGCTCGCCTGGAGGTATTTTGCGTGTTGCCGGCTTTATTGAATGATTGGATTACTTCGTTTTCAGGTGTATTATAATTAAAAGTTTAGATGTACATTTTATTGTAGAATACGTTGTTATTATGGGAAATAAGCATTATTAGAAGAGAATATGAAGTTTAAAGAATAGATAGGTTCAACCGGAGAATACTTCGAAAACCGCATGAAACTGAAGTGAACTTTGGCTCAAACTAAGTTGCCTAAGCGTATGATAATAGTGAATAATGCATGAAGTAAGTCACGTGACTACATAAGAATGCCGCGATGACTCGATGAACATTTTAGCAAGGATTGTAGAAATTTAAATTCTTATTAATTTTAATAGTGAATTTTTTTTCTAATTAATTTATTTATTTTTAGAAAAAAAATCAGTTTTACTCAGAATAATAATTTTATGACGTAAGCTTTCAATTACAACTGAGAATTTCAGTATTTTTCTTTAATGCAAGATCTCAGTTGATGTGTATTAACTTGCAATAAATGAATTTGTATGAAAAGACAATTAAAAAAATTTCAAGGAAAAATATTTGTTTAATAATGCGGAAGTATTCTATGTTATGAAGATGTTCTTTCAGTTTATTGCAATAAGGCAATGCAAAAGATGAGTTCTGTGGTAACTATGAAGAATGCATGAGTTTGAACAACGCACTAAAGAAGTCATAAGTTTACAAATTTCATGCACGTGCAGTCTAACGAGCGTGTAAACAGGAGAAGTCGAGGTAGTAAAAGAAAGACAATTTCCAGTAAAGCACTTATATACGAGTTTTTCAATATTCTAAGGAAATTATACAGAATTTTCAAGTGACGTAATATGGTAAGAATTTATATACAGATTTTATCTGACCTATAAAAATTACATAAAATGCATGAAAAATAATATTTTCTCAATAGTAACCTCTCGTTTCCATTTTACATGAGTAGACTGTAAATATTTTGATTACCTTTTTTAAAAAGTTATTTTGTAATAACGAATGTTATAATAAAAAATAATTCAAATCTGAGAGAAATATAATTTTATTAATTTATATCAAAATATGAGATGTGTGTTTTATACTAGTATTACCTTTCAAACTCTAAATAATTTGTAACGAACTCTTTTTGATTTGACTCTAATTTGATAGCTTGTAAAGGTAAAAATCGATAATCATCAAAGGGTTAAATCAATAATAATAAACTTTCCTATGGTAATTGCAACGACAAATGTACGTGACATTTATATCCGTTCAAAAATAAACTTCTAATCATCTTATCAACTCAAAAGCTGCACTTTCATGCTTATTACAGTAGTACTAAATTTCTTGCGCATTACTTTACAATCAGAGTACAAGTTAATTCTTAATACTTTCTTTCGGCGATTGCGATCATTCACTGTTCAATTTACCCTACGCAACCTCTACCTCCACATAAATAACGATTCGAACCCCGCGAACTGACGCAGATTAACGCACGGCGCAAAGTGTCACATCCTCACGTCCCTTCCCTTATCCTCCCGAAAAGTCCTCCTGGGGATTATACCCACCTCGAATCCTCCGTCCTCCGTCCTCCGTGTATTTTCACTGCGTTCTCTCGAGCCGAGCCGTAAACGCCAGCCGAGCGGCGGCAACGGCAGCAGCGGCGCGTTTCCGGATTAAAGCGTGACACGGAGCAATAACCGTTATAATGCCGGCCGCCGGCCAGCGCTGCTACAGCGGCTACACAGCTAGACGTTACGTGTGTATATACGCGTCTCGAGACAAGAGAGAGAGAATGGAAAAGAAGTTTGTTTCTGGAAGGGTGTGGACTTTGAGATTCGGATTCAGATTGACTCTGGTGACCGCGGCGCCTTATCCGACGTGTATCTGGAAGAAGGTGGAGATGCTGGAGATAAGAATTTGTCGCGGCGTAGCGGGCGCAGTTGCGTGTGAGTTACCGCTGCGAGCGAGGGTCACCTGGGCGTTAATTGGGCTGTGAACGAGGTGTAATTTAGCCGCGGCGTGCATTTGCGTATTATATTGTTGTAATTGATTGAACGAGGTGTACGGCGATTAGCCGTGAACTGCATTGTGTTCCGAAAGGAACTCGGACGACATGGCGTTGTACGATTTTCCACGAGTATTTGAAATTCAAAGAAGGCGAAGAAACAGCGTCTGAATAATCTAAGCAAGAAGTTTACGCTGGTTATTCTCTTATACTTTGCATGTAGCTTAGAACTCAACGTAAAAATTACGTATAATATTTTCACGTTATGCCTTTTTAATTCATCGTAAAAATTGATCAATCACCGCAATCTTTACCTCGTCGCGACTCATCGTAAATCATAAACTTTTCCTTTTACATTCGTTACAAATCATTCCAGAACGTGCATTAAAAATAAAAAAAAGAACTGCCGTGTAACCACCTTATCTCCCGACGCCGATAGGGAAGTATTATAAAAATCGCTATCTCTTCCCGCCTCATTATAGCAGACACTCGTACGCGCTGCGTTGTGATGCAATTGCCCAAAATATTCCTGAGATATTGCACACGCATGTACGCAGTACACAATTCGGAATCCGCGATATCGAAACGTAAAACCTCGTCCTCGGTCTAATGGCACTAACGTACACGAAAAAGGCGAGGCGCGCGCGCGCGCGCTCACCGAAATTGAATATTCCGCGTGAGGACGTTTAGATTCGCGTGCGTGGGTTACCCAAGGAATGCGTAAACTACTTTGGATGCTCGGCGGGTAATTTAATAGCGCAATTATTGCGCGCCTCTGAATCGTTATTCCGCGGGCTGCGTCGTTGGGGATTTATTGCGATAGCCGCGCGGCGCTGCGGTCGTTTTTACGAGAAATAATAAACATTCGTATACTTGCTCTTCTGTGTTTAGCGTAATTGATGCGATTGTGCGAATTATTGTCAAGTTGCGTTGGGAGTCATAACGTGTGCGGGTACTTATAAAGCAGTCAATTTCTGGAAAAACGATGTTTTCGTTTTTCTCTTCGCGTAAACAGGTGTAATTTATTGTAATGCATAAAATATATTGTACATATTTTAATTAACAATGCAATTGTTTTCTCTATCTAGCGATTGCTTCTTGTAACCTTATTAGAAATTCGATTAATAATACCTTGTTAAGTTGACATAGAAATACTTTATATTCACATGGTACATAAGGAAATGTACAAAATCGATACTAATAAATGTTTACATCTCGAGTCCATAAAAAACCAGTTTGACGAAATTACAATCGGTCGATTCACAAAGCTCTAAAAAAAACAGACACACACACGGTCGTTCCCACTCTACTATTGACTCACGTAGTCCTTATGTCACCTAGCCGCAACACCAATAACCTCCGACTGCTTCGACGCATCGACGTGTCCGTCCATCCAACGCGCAAAATTTCAAAGAATTTGCCCGCAGGCTCAATCGTCATGCCTATCCTACCAAAAAAAAGGCTCGCTGTCTCGCGGGACTTTTCGCGTCGTGCTATCTTATCGGTGACACTATCAGAGCGAGATGTACAGATATAGACATTTGGGTCTCTGCGCAGCTCGGTGTATTACAGAGATGTATTAGTGGGTACTTTCTCGAGGCATGAAGAAGAGTAAGTGTGTGTTAGAGCTGAGTCACGTGTGATGAGCGCGAACGGGACTAACGAGAGGATTCGCGATTGAACTTACATTACCTTTACTTTTTGCTCTCTCTCTGCCTTGGAATAGTGATGTGTGTTTTAAATTTGTTTAGATAGCGGTTTTACTTTATTGATGAGCAGTGTGGGGAAGAGAAAGGACTTGATATATTAGCATGGCTCAATGTACATTGATCGGTTAAAGAGTCAAAGATACGTTTAACTACTAGGAAACGACATGTATAGGCCATATCTTTCAGTCGCAGCGTGACATTTATGTCACGCATTTTTTTTCTTCCTCTTTTGAAAGTATCATACATTTCTTTGGAATTTTTTTGTATCCTTATATATCTAAGGATTTAATACTACCTCTCATATTAGTATTTATTCAACGTTAATAACATTTTTACAGTAATACACAAATAAAAGACGAGAAAGTTTTCTATTCTTCAACTTCAAGTAATTTGTGCTTAAACTGGTAGTTTGCACACACCTTCATTCACCGAACTCAAGAATCTTTGAGATCGCTGATTCCGAAACTTATAGGATTGAATCTTCAATATTCAAATTGGTGGATCGAATATGGCGAATCAAAATTGTAAAACAATGAAATGCCTTAAAGCTCCACATTATGAATTTGTCGTCGGATATTCGAAGTGCAATATGGCGCATCAAAAATATAAATGTACAAATTTTTAAGAGAAGTCGTTGTTGTTTATCACATGTTTGGTCCAAAATCTGACTACGAATTCGAATTCAACGATCCCAAAAACTCGTAACGGACACACCTAACACGGATATTCCATCTAAAGAGTTAAGTGTAGTAAGCTTCCGAGAAGCAAACTAAACATAGCGAGCTCAATTGATCGATGATGGTATACAATTGCGAAGCAGCTTCACAACTCTACCATCATCGATCACTACAATATCGAACAAGCAAGACCTACATGGCCCGGCTAAAGAAATACGCAGCTATTCTTCCTCATAATCCCGTCTTGTTCCCATCTCGTTCCCAATTTCATTTCAACTATCCCAGATAAAGCACAAAAATGCGAAGCCTAACTAGCCCAATCGCTCTCCTCGCTCCTATTCCATCCACCTTTCACCCACGGCGTACACCTTCCACACCATCATCCCACACCATCGTCGCACAGCCGCCGTCGTCGACGATTTAATCCCCGCGCGCCGCGTCTGATTGCCTGAACTTTGGCCTCGTTCCTCCCGTTGCCAGATCCAATTACCTTGACGTCGAGAGGGGGGGAGTCACCGCGCCGTATACTGCGCTCGTGTAACTCGGCCCTAGCTACTGCGACCATAGCTTATAATGCCATGAGTATGTGTGTGTGTGTGTGCAGTGCTCGCGTGGGTGACCGCTAAACGGGTTCGCGATGCGCCGCGCTCACTGGGATATATATATACATGTATATGTGTATGTATGTAGGAGAGCTCGAGGTGTGTAGGGGGTGATGATCTAGTTGCGGGTTGAAAGATGGTGGGTAGGATTTCGGGTGGGAGCTTGTGTTACTTTGGGAAATTAGAGTGATCGACGCGATTGGTTTGGTCGGATTTAACGTTTGTCGTTGCGTTGGTATGTTTGCTTGGTGGTTTGTGTTATATTTCTGTTAGTGGTGGGTATCGTCGTTTGTTCATAGCTAGTGATCGGACATTATTAGGTATAAATGGGCATTAATAGTCGGTTAGTGGGTATGAGTGATAGTGAATTCTATTGGGGTGTATAACGTGGTTTATTATCACTTTGGAATAAATTACTTAGTTAGGATTTAGAAAATCCATACAATTATTACACTTTTCTCTCACCTATAGAAATATTATTATCTATTATATCGGTAGTACTCTATCTTTCAAACATCAAATAGATGACAGAGATTTTTAGTAGATGTGAAGCAGTGAATATAGTAACAGAAGAGTTCGTAATGTCTTAATTAATAAAGTCTGCTAATTTATTGTGATTAAAGTCATTAGTAAAGTTGGTCGTAAAGTTAGGTTTAAATAATCCTTTACGATTTTGCCGGAGTTGGATAAAAAATAAAATTTTGCGACGTGTCTATGTACTGGCAGTAATTATAAAGTGTGACGTCCTAATTATTGACAGCGTGCAGCCTTTATACGTTTGCTTAGTTAAAAGTTCTCGTGTTAAATTGACATGCGGGACAATCCTCTCAAACTTCGTAATTTGATTAAACAAGAGAGTTTAAATGTTAAAGCAGAAAACAGACATCATTAAATTAATTTCTCCTTCCGTCAAACTAATAATTTAATTTGGTACAATCAGCACTTTATTTTTATTTAAAAACTTACATCAAGGGAACATCCCATATATCGTTACTCACGAATTTAGTTGACATCGGCTTCAATCTCTTTTGAATACATCAAAAAGTGCAAAAAAAAGCTTGTCCCAGGCTACTTGACATCCCATAGTTCCACACTAATGAAAAATAAAATGCTAATGTTGAGTCTTACTTTGCACTTTCAATTGGATTAAATGTTATAAAAGTGTAACAACACACTGGATTTCAGGCGCTGCATGAGGGTACCAAATAACACTCAACTTGAGAACTTTTTTCGTCAAGATCGTACTTGTTAAATATAAAGAAAAGTAAGCAATAATGAAAATGTCTCGTTTTTAAAAATGTTATTCAATACTTCATAATAACTTCAAGAAGAACTTTCTTTTACACTCTGTGATATACATGTAAGAGATTAAACCTACTTCATAATCTACTCGTAACACTGAAGAATGTACCCTCTCTAGATTCCTACAATTCTACAACTCACAATATCCACAATACACCCAATCACCAACCAATTTCAAAACAAAACACATTCTCTCCACCAACATCCCACGCCACTCACTCACATCCCTCTCAATCTCCACCAACCCCTCAACCCCTTCACCCACATTCACCACATTCCAACCAATCACCACACAATCAATCCCCATTCAAAAAATCCATCCACACACCACTCACGCACATCCCTCTCAATCTCCACCAACCCCTCAACCCCTTCACCCACATTCACCACATTCCAACCAATCACCACACAATCAATCCCCATTCAAAAAATCCATCCACGCGCCACATCCCCGCAATTCCAAACATCATCACACCCAAGCTCTCGCGAGGTATACACAGCGACAGGACGTATATACCTTCCAACTCGACAAGCTTCTCTCTCTCCGCGCGAGAGCGGACCGCGGAAAGGGTTTTCCCCGCGGCGCAGTACGCGTGCGTAAAGTGCCGGCGGCGGCATGTGCGGGTCGATGAACGCGGTGCGCGCCCGGCACGGCCGTCTCCGCGGGCGTGGATCGGCTGCTCCGCTCCGCTCTGCACGAGCCCGGTAAAATTATACTTGGGGGAATTTCGTGGATTTCTTTGAGCGGCGATGGGAGAGGGAAACATTTTGGGGGGATTGACAGTTTATGGGGAAAAGAGGTGAGAGGGGGGATTGGTGGGTTTGAAGGATCGAAGGAGAAGATTTTAAGTGGAGGTTTTATTGATATTTCCTTGTGTGGATATAATTCCATGCTATGAGTTTATGAGTTTTGGGATTAGGGTGGTTGTATTATACTCTGCTAAACTAAATTATGTGTACGCAGATGTGATAATAGCTTTATTAAGTAGTTGAGGTTAAGTTCTCTGCGAGTTTTCCAATTATCGTGACGTAGAAATTCTGAGGCCTATATACTGTATAGCGTACAAGAAATAGCTTTTATTTAATGAATGAATTTAATAAAGTGATTCTGATAGTAACTTTGTTTATAATAATCATCATTTAGCTAGATTTTCGTAAATATTCTTTACAAAAAATCTAATTTTCTTTTAATAACTAAAATTAAAAATACGAACGAACGTACGAACGATCGTTACCGAGTGACGACTATATCACTTGTTTCTTACATAAGAAAATGACTGACTTTAATCATCATGTGTGTCGTTTAATTACATTCCGCCAAACTAAATTATATACACAGACGGGAATATAGTTACACTGTCCGCAAAAGTATCTCATACATAATACAAACTTATTTTCACATTATGTCATGCTGCTCAACTGCATAACGTACCAATGTAATAAAATACAAAGAATAGTACATAAATACGTCCATAGAAAGATGAACCACCCATGAAATTAAAACCCATCAGTCACAATCACCACCATTCGCGTCCTTTCCACATACCACCACCACCCTACCTCTCGTCAAACCTCGATATCACGCAGAAGCGACAGCCACTTGGCAATGGCCGATTCGAGGCGCTGCACTCGTGAATCCCCATCGCATCTTCATCTCTCTCTCTCTCTCTCTTTCTATCTGCAGCAGCTCGATGCTCGTCATCGCTGCTAAATGCACGCGCTCTAGGCCCGGGACGACGACGACGACGGCGCATCTATACACACTTACGTAAAGCGAGGCGAGGCTACAGGGTATATAAGAGGGGAGAGCGGCCGCGGCTGTACGAGGACGCGAATATTGCCAGTAGCGCGCACGTGCCTCTCGTGCATAGCGGTGCGCGCGGCCGGTTACGTCAGGACGCAATCGATTGGTATAGCGGAGAGTAAGAGAGAGAGGGATAGTAGTAGTGCGAATGTTGGATAGAGGAAAAGGCGATGTCTGCGTGGCGGTGGTCTTGGAGAATGTAGGTGCGAGAGGGATTTTAAGGGGGTTTTTGTGAGATGTTACTTTGCGATTGACTGTGCAGGTAGTGATTGGTTTTGTGACTGAGAGTAAATTGTTTAATATCGCCCGTTAAATTAATATAATTGTTGATAGAAAGTGAGCTTACTTGATATTTGTACTTTAAGAAATCGAGGGTAAAATTACTCAATTATTCTTTCCTGGTACTTAATGTGGATATTAGCATTCATAATCGATCCAAAATTATTTTTAAATTTATCATGTGGATGAAAAATAAAAGATCTGACCTCTGATTCTGAAATAGTAACAGGCATCAAAATTCCGCAAATTCTACTTCGGGCCAATAACTTTATCGATTTAACACTTTTGTCGAACCAAACGACCAATCGATACCTATATAGTTGATTAAAAAGTATTGGGTTAAAAGGGCATTGTACGAGATTTTTCGAATTGATTTTATTGCTATAAGATATTCTGATAAATTTATGCGCGCACACATGATATTTTACTTTTCTTCGATTATAATTGGATACTAATTTAATACGACGATGCTGATGGATTGAAATAAATATTTTATTATAGACTTTGATTTATTTTGTTTGTTAAAAGTAATGCAAATTGTCGACAGAATGAAAAGTAGTAAAATTCTGATGCGTGACTAACAATGGAAAACTTTGAAGAACGTTCAACTAATTTTATAGTCCAAGTTTCACAAAACTTTTCCTCGTCCAATACTTCGCTTTAAAATTCAGCTCAAAATTCATTACGGAATAAATTTGCAATACTTCTACTTCAATCATTAAAAATGAAAACTAATGCTGTAAAGTAATAAGCTAACTTCTTTTGAACTTACGCAATTACCATTGACGTCATTCAAAACACACTTAATGTAATAAAACCTGCTGCAAAATAAATGACACTTTAGCACTTACAAAATTCGATAACACTTTTTACTTCCATTTCCAACCTTACGACATCTGCATCGTTACAGCGCAAATTGTGAATCATTCCCCGTCACAAAGCCTCACAATTAGCAAAGCCAAATGTTTTATAGCTCTCGCGAACGCACACTAAGCGCTATCGACAAAAGCGCATTATACCACCTCGTAAAATACCTCCGAGCACAAAGCTATCGCCTTCCATTCACCCGCTACCCACAATCGTCTCGCCAAAAAAAAACACCCAAAACCCATGCACGCCAACGCCTTTATAATCCCATTCAACCCAAGCTCGCGCTCGGCCCAAAATCCCCCACCCGCGATATAATTCCTCCGGCATCCTTTTTTTTCCGCTCGCGGCGGCAGCGCTGCAAGTATCGACGGGCCACGCGCGCCTTCAACTCTTTCCGATCGATCGCCTCGGCTGCTTCTCTCGCTTCCTTCCTGCGGGGCTTTTCCTATACTTCTCCTCCCCGTGCAGCGGAGGGAAGGGCCTACAGCGGAAAGTTTTTCCTTTTGCGAGGGCGCGCGAATCACGCGAAAACGCGCGTGGCTCGATCGGGGTCGAGGACCTCTTCTGCTTCCCGTTTCGATGGCCACTGTACGGCGGCAGAGTGGTTCTTCGGACTCTTCTTTTTTTTAAGGGAGTCGAGTGGAGAGGACGTTGACGAGGCGGGAATTTCGTCGTAAAACGGTTGGGCCGCGAGTGGAAAGTTCGCGGGAGGTGAGATGGGTATATTCTTTTTTATTGGCTGGGGTTGCGTGTGAGTCTTTTTTGCGGGAGGGAAGGGGTGAGATGGGTTTCGAGGGGGGGTCGTAAAATGTAGCGTTGGGAGGATGCCGGATAGTTTATTAGTTTGGGGTTTTTCATGGAGTTTGGAAATAGTTTAGGAGTAGAATGCGTGCGCGATTATTCTTATTCACTTCGTTTATTCACTTGTTATACTGCGCGATGATAAAAACGGTTTGAATTTGTAGTTACAGTTTGCGTGTAACTGGAAAATTTAATCGCATGGTGAATTAAAATGCATCATTCATCGCTGAAAATTAAAGTTCAAGAACTTGAGTTTACTTTTCGAGGCTGAAAATTGTATAAAAATGCATATTCATGAAAATGTGCCTGAATTTTAAGTAATTAATTGAAATTGCAGTTACTATCTGCGTGAATTATCAATTGCAGTATAAATGAATATATAGCGGTGTACTTGAAAAAAACTTTAGTTGTGTAACTAAAAATTAAACAAGAAATTTTTAATGTTTATGCTGGGTCGAAGAAAAATGTATATAATAACTATCTTTTTCCACTGAAAGACATACCCTTTATAATAGGATAGATACATTGCTCACTTTATTACTCATAAACTTGAAAATTAATTTGATGTTTTCTTTATGTTCCAGGTAAGCTGCAGCTCTTGACAAAAATTATACACTCGTCTCCCTCGACTTTATGACACTAATCCGACAAACGTAAGTGTCAACTTATCTAACTTGCCGACAGACTTATGTCTCTACTTATGTAATTATACTTTATAGTAAAAGTGTGCAGGCTTTGTCATACCCTGTTCCAAGTTCCGTTCCAACCCACCTTCTCATCAAACATTCAAAAACTGATGTATCATTCGAAAATGAAACGCGCACAGGTATTACACCGCGCACCGCGTTCAATTACATCAAATTCCAGCATGCCCATCATTACACGGGTAAACCGTCGCGTTAACCATCGCGGTCGTAATCACACGCGCCGCGGGGTAACAACAACGATCACCCCGGTCCGAAATTAAACACCGTTACATCGTTAACAACCCCATCGCCCCGCCGCAATATTCCACTTTCCTCCGACCACCCCTCTAGACCCAAACTCAAGCTCAAAATCAAATGCGCCGCGCCCTAAACTCCCGCGTCGCCATTATTATTATTATTATTCGGCCACCGATGCATCTCTCGCGAATGTACACATATACACGCGGGTATTCGTCGTTACACAAGGCTCACGCTCGTAAAACGCAGCGCGCCGCCCAATCTTCGGCCATTCAAGCGCGGCGCTTTACAGTTCCTTCTTTCCTAAGGTCATAAACTCGCGTGTATGTGCACGTACGCGTCGTTGCGGCGAATATAACGCGTTGCGTATCGCGCGCGTGTGGATATATTGTAAAGGAGCTGGATGCTTTTTACGGTGTGCGTGTGGGGGGGGGGGGGGGGAATGCGTCGGTGCGTTTGGAAAAATAATAACACGTACGTGGTCGTGCGAGCTTCGCGTATGCAAAGTGGATGCTACGCGTGCGGAGTTTATGCGCGGTGTGAGTGTGGAATTTGTTGGGTGGAGGGAGACAAGTTACGCGTATTTTGCCGCGGAGAAAGATGTTTGGGAGCGAGTGTGTTTGAGGATGAAGTGCCGGCGAAAGTTATTGAATATTGCGGAGGAGCGCGGTGGGATAAGTAGTGTGAGTCCGAGTTGGTAAGACGTTGTTGTTATCCGTATTATGTCACTAATTATATA
Source organism: Gastracanthus pulcherrimus (assembly GCA_949152435.1). Lineage (NCBI taxonomy): Eukaryota > Metazoa > Arthropoda > Insecta > Hymenoptera > Pteromalidae > Gastracanthus > Gastracanthus pulcherrimus. Next base: position 167,679,046 of record OX424574.1, on the reverse strand, counting down.
CCGTAGGATAGGAAGATATTTAGTTCTTATTATTACCTATGTTGTGGACAATAATAGAAATTCTGAATTATATTCAGAACAAAGGCATGTATAAAGTAAATAATAACACGTTCACTTTGCAAATGATGTTTATTTATACGAAGTTTCGTTGAATTGGATTGTTCAATAGAAAGAAACTTTATTTACAAAAAACAAGCTACTTTTTCTGTTATTTGATCAAAGTTTTCTTTCTGTTGGAAGAATTATAGTTTAATAAGATAGAGAAACCAAGTCCATGCAACGTGGCAAGAATACCATTCTTACAAACTGAAAGAATTATTTATTCTTCTCATGTTCGTGTTTCTGTCTTGGGGGATCATTCAAACCATTTCTAATTCACAATTAAACCTATCATATTATAATAATCGTAACATCCCAATTCACATACATACAATGTCATACGATGATTCAAACATCACAACTATAAAAAATCCCGTATAAATTAATCACACCACGCGGTATCAACGACCTCTCCCCAAATTCACAAACCATTCCTGCGCATTCCTCCTGTAAATCGGTAGCTACTTTAACTCCGTCCCCGCGTCATATCCACATAACAATCTAGAGCGTCTAGACGAGCGGTCGCTACGCGCGCAGCACGACAGAGCGTAAAAGTTACTCGGAGACAAACAAGTCGGGCCGAAGGATAACGGGGCGTCGAGCGAGTGTGTTTTTTCCTCCTCGTCCTTTTTTTTCGTTGCTCTTACCGCTACTTCTTCCTCGCGGCTCTTCGCTGCCTTCCTTTTTTTCTCTCCTCCGCGGAGTCGTCGTCCCTTTCTCGCAGTCGCGCCCGTTGTTTTTCGGATATAGGTATCCACTTGCGCGCGGCGGCGGCTCTTCTTCTCGGAGAGGCTCGAGAACTTTGGCCGTTTCGCGGTTATGGTACATAGGCGAGATTCTCCCGTTATTAAATTTTATTGATAATGTTGCCGCTGGGTGGCTCGATATTGAACGGGGTTTTTGCGTATTGTTTTTTAAAGTGGGAGTTTGAGGAGAGTTTATTGGGGAAGATGCGATTTTCAGTTTTATTCTTAATAAAGGTGGATGGGTGTTTAGTTGCGTTGTGCTCGAAGAGTTGAGTCGAAGTTTTTTAATTTATTCGAAATTACGCTTTATTGGTGGGGGGAAGTATGGCGAGTTATTGCGTGAATTCATAAATGGTTTTATGAGCATTCATGCGGCGATGGCATGACATTTTACAGGAAACTCTTATGAGAGATATTTTAAAATCTATTTATTGTACAGTATTAGAGTGTCATATTTATGATGAAGTAACGAGTAATTTTTATACTAGGCTCACGATTGAACTCAATATGTCCTGTACTTAAATTAATGTTCTCTACAGTTGATTACAAAAGAGAAACAAGACCGTTCTCATGATCGATGACGATTCAGAAAACTTAATAGAGAAATACAAATACAAAAATACTGAAAAGAAATATTAAATATAATTTTTATTTGACGTAGTGTAGATTATAAAATGTATTTAACACGAATTCACAAACGTATAATACAAAATAAAAAGTATAATTTACATTTTCCAGATCAAAACGACAACATCCTATTTTAAGAAAAATAATTACCAATAACGATATTAATTTAATTTACTCCTTTTATATTTATACTTCGATAATCAATACTGCTACTGTACCACCCTATATGAAACTTTTTTCTCATATTTTATTCTGTACATCAAGAATAGAAGTAACAAATCTCATACTCGATATCTCTTGTATATTTTATATCGCTTTTTATGCTGTTTTCTTTTAACTCCCTACACTTCATTAAGCCATAATTAATCAACGTCTAAAACGAGAAATATCAAAGAACAAATCTCACAACGAAATTAGGTCGCCACGACGAAATCCACAAATCACCAAGAGAAACCAATGCACCCCACTATCCCCCCGTTAAACCCCTCTTCAACTCCATTCAACCATCAACCCAAATCCATCAAACATCTCGAACGCGTCGACGCGAAACTCCTCCCGCCCTCCAACGCGCGAAAAAGCAGACGACGCATCTCCGCGTACAGGGCGCAGCGGAAACTGTACGCGAGGGGCGCAAAGCTCGCTTTTACAACGCGCGGCTCGTGAAATTTTTACTGCTTTGACCCGACCGGGCCGGGTCGGCGCTTACGCTTGTATCTCTCTTGCCTGCAGTTTTACGACGAGCGCGCGTAACGCGATATTCCCTTATATTCCTAGAGGGAAGGAGAGAGAGAGAGAGAGAGAGAGAGCTAGTTATCGACCTGGAAAAGGCGAGTTTCCCGGCGCCTGGCGCTCTAATTAAGCAAATTATGAAACACAAAGCGGAGAGATGTGCACACGAGTGTACGACGCGATTGCGCGATACCGGAATAAGTGTTTCTCTTGAGCTTTAGCTCTCGTAGCCGGTTTTTATTGATGTTTTTGTGCGCGTGCTCGATGGCTGGAGTGGATTAATTTCGCGCGAGAATCGACGAGATGTATGTTCTTTGGGGCTGTGCGAGGGTAATACGAGGGGCACGAGGAGCGCAGTGTTTATGCTAATGAGGAGTGCGATGTTGTACGCGGAATGAGATTAGCTGAGTGTTGCCAGTGTGTGTGTGTGTGTGGCGTTTTATTCGGTTTTATTTGATAGGGGAGAATTTTATTAGGTCGATTTGCGATTTTCGAGTGCTCTTAATACTGTAGTCGAGTGTTATAGGAATGTATTATATAAGTAATGGTATGTCGTTATTTAGTTTTAATTTTAATAGGGTTATAAAGCACTTGTTTCTCACTTTAACGAGTTATTACCCCTATTTTATTAGTAGTTTGATGTACAGCAATAGAAAAAAATAGAAGAAATGTTATATCTTTTAAATGACAAAGAGTAATTTTTTGACGAATAAAATAACCTCGGCACCGGGAAGATTGGAGTATCGTTCAACCCTTAACTGAGACAATTTTTTGTCGACAAAATTATCTTTTATAATTTTTAACATATATTATTTTCGTACATTTTTCCGACCACTGTATGCCTAACTAAACATAAAAAGGAAAAAATAAACTCGTTAAAGACCGTTTAATTTTTCCAGGTGGTATGACCCGTATATGGCTCATGAATATTCACAAATTCACAAACATTCTGCTCTTGTAATAAAATTGAATTGGAAACTGTGAGCTGCTTTTCAAATTGATGTCTATATTCTTTATGATCGTAAAAATTTATTTTCTAATATTTCTAAAAACTAACTTCTGCATCAGTCTCTCATCAAGTGTTAAAAATGCTCGTACAATCATACACGCACCTCAAATACCAATCCAACATAAACACCAAAATATCTTGCATTTCCATTCTCCCCGTTCCACAATTCCACGCAGTCCATCGATCTCCCTCCCAAACCCCAACAGAAAAACCATCGCCCCGCTAAAATCAACAGATCATACCATCCCAACCCAATCCACGCACACACACACGCACACACACACCCACTGATCATCCCAAACACCGCAAAATCCTCTGGCAATAATGAATGCATCACGGCGACCGCAATCGATGGCCCACCATCCCTCTTCCCCCCATCCATATACCCCCCCCCCCCTCCCGGTACGTAATTTCGCTAACCACGCACCGACTTTTGCGTGACCCGGTCTCCCCGAGGTATAGCCGCGAATTTGGGGCGAACGCCGCCGACTCTCTGCTCTCGCACCCCAAATACATATCCATATACAGAGGGGAAGAGAACCCTATATATACACACACGCACACGCAGAGGGAGCTCCCGAATGGAGGCTTATAGGGCAGGTCCAACGTCCTCTCTCTCTCTCTCTCTCCTCTCTCGCGTTATCTGGAGCAGTCGCGCTGTAAGCGCAGGCAGGCGGCGGCAGCTCTCGCGTAGTCGTCGTATTGATCTGCCGGTGCGGTGGTGCCGGGTCGCACAGAGGCTGCCGCTGCCGCTAGAGCGCTGTTACAGAGGAGTGGGCGACCTCGGAAAGAGAGAGAGGATGCGCCGCGCACTTGCAGCTTGCAGCTTGCGAGTGTATATCATGGTGCGTGGGGAGAGGTTCTGATAAGTTTCTGGGAGTGATTGTGGGAGATGCCTGGGATCATGGGGGAGTATGGAAGATGGGCGTGGATTATGGGGGGGAGGGAGGTTTGGAGTGGTGAGTGGTTGCACTTTTGGTGGAAATTGATTTAGTGGGGTTTTTTATTTTATCGTAATACGTTTTTGTTTTGGTATTTATGGTGTTATTTTTGTATTAAAGATCAAAATTTAACCATTAACAGAGGATCTAAAATATTTTACAATACATTTTTTTTTAGTTTTCTCGCGATTAGGAGAAGTAGATTTATCTAGTTATATTCGTCCACTACGCCATACATTCCTTAAAACTATATCATCGGAATGTCTTTTTATTAAAGATAAATGCCATCTCTTCCTTATAGTATAGTTTATTTTATTAACTTTATACATTTTTTACATTACTTTCAAAAATGTAGAAGATATGTTAATGTTCTTTACAAAAACTTAACAATATTTTACTTGAGATTTCTAAGAAAATAGTAGATCTTTACAGACTTATTATAAAAGTAGCATATTTTAGATTCTTTGCTTTCTGAGAAACTTTAGAAGGAATGATAGTACAAATCAAAGAATCCGAAAAGTGCAGTAAGGTTTTGTAAGAGGCTCCTGAAAAGAATTGGTATTTTTCAAGAAATGTAAAATGTAACAGTTTTTATAAGGAACGTCAATGTAGATACAACTTTGAAATTTTTGTGACGTCACTTTGACCGGCACCTATTAAGGTTTTAACGGTATGTCGTTGCCAAAGAATCTTTTCGAAAAGAAATACACATCAGCAAAGTAAATTTTGTATATTCTGCCTTATTGAAACTGTTGGTTTAACGATTTTTCGATTAGGCTCTAGGTACATGTCGCCCATTTGGAACTGCTAATGATATGAAATGTAGGCCATTGTATATTTTTTGTATGATACCATTTTGGTTGCTATTTCATTATCTTTACTTTTACAGTTTTTTTTTACAAGAATCGATATACCTGATCGTAAAATTTGTAGAGTATGGCATCATTTTATTTTAAGTAAACATGGTGTACAGCGAGTTCTAAAATAAGATATTGTCGTGATATTTCATAACAGATGTTCTACTTTACTTTACTACACTTCGACGCATCTGTAACCACACAATCGACTTTTCAATGACGTTTGAGTTACAAAACAAAAGATACATAAATAGTTAGAACGAGAAAAAAAAACGATTGGCGATAGGTACTAAACACTATAATAGAACGTTATATATTTCAGCTTGCCAGGTTTTCTAATATAATTTACAGTTTTATTGTAATGTTAAATATAAGCTTATACTAAAAACAACTATTCGGTATATATAGCTTACTTATATAACTTTAAAGTAAATCTAATATTTTGTAACCTAATTTTTTTACAAACTTCTACTAGAATAAATAAACAATTAATACAAACTCTTATCAACATATAAAAACACAATTTCCATCTGTAATCCACAATCCACAATTCACTTCAAAAAGCTCCAAACCCTTGTCTTCCAAACCACCACACGTCCCATATAAACTTCCGCGCCACATCTCAAACCTCATTAAATACCCACTAAACCTTCTCTCTATGACCATTCCTCTTAATCCATACCCCATCTCATTCGCGCTTTGCGCCAGTTTTACCTTCATCGTCGCCGTCCATCACGACTCCACATTTCGCCTCTCGTCTATCGGTCCTCGTCTTGTTACACAGGCGCCAAACCGCTGGGCGCTAATCCCTTCTGCAATCAAATTTTCACGTGCGGCAGCCATGCGGCGGTCGACGGACGCGTATCGACGCGCGAATTCTTTTCCCATCGCGCGCAGGCTGTCGAATATCGGGGTTTGCGATGGTGCTGGGCGCGAGTAATGCTTTTTTTGTGGATAGGTTGGGAGGTCAGGGACTTTTAATGGATGAATTGATTTGTAGGTTGTTTGGGTGTTTTTTTTTAATTTTTGCGTGTAGAGTATAAATTAAGAGTGCGTTTATATGGGAATTTCTAGTTCTATCTCCTTAAAATTGACATTTTTATGTATATTATTTTTAAAAGTATGATAATACATTATGGACTCATTTCATGATTATTTTTTTACATAACTTCTTACATTAATCCTACTGTTTCAAAAAATTAGTTTAAGAGTGACTAAATTAATGATTATTCACTATTTAAAAATATGAATTTAACTCTTAAAAGTAAAATTATTAGCTGCGCAACAATTACTACATAACGGTATCAATAAATTTAAATGTCGTGTCATATTGAATATGCTAATATGGATAGTTCAGAATCACTATAAATGCAAGCTAAAGTCCATAACAAGAGCCAACAACATTGCTGAATTGTCAAAAAACTAACTACTCGGAATCTTTAACTAGCGACATAATAGAAAATATTTAAACAAAATTGTTGTTAAAATAATTCGCTTATAAAAATTATATTTATACAAAATTATATTTACGCAGATATTAATAGCGCCATTAGATTATACAGGAAAAATGCATTCTTTGACATTTTTAAAAATCACTGAATCATGATTATGATAATATCAGTCAGTTGAAGCGGTGATATCACAATAACGCTGATATCTTATAGTTCGTAGTAATTTATAATGTATTTAATTTAAAAAATAATATAATAAAACTTCTTTAATCGTGAATGCATCCGGAACTTCTGCAATAACATCGTACCTGCAAAACAAATCGCACACCAAAAAATTCCAAAAGAATCAACCATCACATTCTGATTAAAAACGCCATTCCAAGATCGAACTTTATCTCACGAGACTAAGCACACAATCGCACCTATACATATCGCCACAACCGTTGACCCATCCTTACCAGCAGACGCTGAAAAACTCGAGCTCTCCAATCACAGATCTCTTCTCCGTAAAAACTGCAACAATAAAAATCCAAGAGCAAAATTCTCCACTGGCAACACCGTTAAGCGGACGCTGGATATCTCTGTTCTCATCTAATTGAGTTTTCATTCATAATTTTAAGAGAAATAATTTTTCTGAACAAATAATAGTTGTCCCCGCTTCGTTTTATAGTAATCTAAATATATGTCCAAGCTGGTTTCATATGATTGTTTTGCTTTCGAGAAAACTTTGACAAACTTAGTATGTAAAGGTTAATCTCCATGTAGTTCGCCCTTATAGTGTGTCAAAGTTTTCTCGAAAACAAAACAATCATATGAACCCAGCTTGGACATACATTTAAATAAAATACATTTAAAAAAAATAAAAACTGAATTAGACAAAGACAGAGATATCCAGCGTTCCCTTAACGTCGAAAGTCCACTCGCGCGCGGCGCGCACACTCGTAACATTCGATTCTGCGCAAGTGGATACCGACCTTTACCCACGCTCACGTAACGCGCTAATTAAACGCTAAAGAGGGACGGCCACGTTTTGTGCTGCACTGCACCGATAACGCGACGGCGGCCCCTCGCATAATCCGGTCTGAACCGCGCATATACATTCACTCGTAGCGTATACGTAAACGTGTATTCTTCCTTCTTCTTTTTTTTTTCCATATGCTTAATCTCTGGCGCGCTATCGTTCACGCGACGCGCGAGTGAATGGCGTGGCGCTTCGCCGCGGCGATGAGTCGGCGCGAGAGCGCGCGCAAAAAGAGGAAATATGACAAAAAAATTATCAGCCGGTCTTAAGAGTGTGAGAGAGAGAGAATGAGGGAAAAAAAATGCTCGGAAGGCATTGAAATGCCAAGTGCGCGCGGAGAGTAATTTCTGCGAGAGATGTTGATTTATGCGCGGAACGTGACGGGGGATAATCAATTTTTAATGCAAATCGGGGGGGCATTAAAGCGTGCTAACGCGGCGATTGGGCTTGATGCGCGAGCTGTTGTTGATTGACTTTGATTTATTTGTAGTGCAGGATTCAGTGAATTTCGTAATTAATACAAATAGCTGTACGAAGTGGGCAAAAAATCGAATGAGTAAGACAAGAAGAAGCTTTGGGACAGCGAGCAGTCAACATCACACGGGGAAAGAAGGAATCACGCGTAAATCATCGACTCTTCGTCGCGCGCTCGCGAAAAAAGAAATTCAAAGCTACTCAAGTAGCGATGATCGTCTTTTTTTTTTACTCGTTTTTCCTTGCATTCGAGAACTTGCGCAAGCGCACTCTCAAAGCGATCGAATCGCTAATTGTTCTCCTTTATTTCTTGACTTGGCGTGCACTCGTGATCGTAATTTTCATTAACAGTGCTTTCGTTGATTGTTCTTTGCAATGGTGTTAAACATTTCTTGTGTGATAAATTTATGTTGTGACATTGATTGCTTACAATTCGCGTTTAATAAACGAGAATGATACATAACTGCAGATCGTTCTGGTTATTTACTGGTCCAGCTGTTGCATTTTGAAATTCTCCGGAATGTAAGACTCGCTTGGTCAATGTCGAATCGCGGTCAAGGAAAACTCAAATTCTTGCTAGAATAGCGTGTCAAACCATCATTTCGCAGCTGCTAGTAAAGTCAAGCTTGCACTATGCGTGACTTTATCCTTTTATTATTATATTTATCAGTACTTGAAGTTAAATACTTATCTATATACTTGATAGCAATTATATCATCAAAAATACTGAATCCGATAAGGATCAACTGACATATAAACAGTTTAAGGAAATCCAAAGGACAAGCTAGTCAAAACAACAAATTCTAATCGAGATTGGTTTACTAGTCGAGCTTTAGATCAAATTCCAATCTGTTAAGAAAATAAACTTTCAAAACTTAATGAATATTCATGTCAGTATACAATTCATATTCTTTTTATTTACTTTCTATAAACATAAATGTAAACATTAATCTGACTTTAATCTCTTTCGCGTTTATAGCAGATTCTTAATTTTGTTGTATTCAATGATCAGTTGCATTATAAACTTCCAGACAACCAAACAAAGTAAGAACAAAATAGATTATTAGACAGTAAAATGCATAACTTACTTTATCTATTGACACAAATGTATGAAATGTTCATATCTATGACAAGAAAATCGTGTTTTATATTGAAGAATAGTATATCACATCCCCGGAACAAAATTATATCAATCAAAGAGTTCAGAAATTATAATTCAATAATAAAACTCAAGTAAAATAATGTCATTAAATACAAAATTAACGCCACTCCCTTGGTTTTATAAAAACATAGAATTTCCAGTTATCATAGCCTTGCTCCAGCGATGCGTGCGATATCACACAGGCTAACCCATTAAAACACAAGTATCCAAACTCTCTTTCTAAAAATCAATCGTTCAAGAAAACAATTATATATTTTTACCCAACCTCACCCCCAACAACCATTCCATTCACCGATCCTCCACAAAATTTCAAAACATCCGAAACAAACTCAATAATACCAACCCCACGCCACTCCAGATACCCAACCCCACGCTCGTCCACACCATCACACACACACACACAACACCACTCCCTCCCCCACCACAACCTCGCGCATCCACCCCTCGGCCGAAAACCAGGTCATCGAGATCGCGGCGACGGCCGACCCCTCTATATATATACACTCCCTACACACGACGCAACCCTCCCAGAACCCAACACACTCTCTCTCTCTCTCTCTCTCTCACTCTCGCCATCAACCCCCTAACGAAACCGGGGCGCGCCGCGCCGCTATCTCGCTCCCTCCACGCGCGAGTATCAAGCCACCTATAGCCGTCGTCGTCGTCGGCGTCGTCGCGCACTGCCTCTCCATTGACTCGGTGTGTTCGACGCGAAGGACAAGCGCGAGCTTGCACACGAGGGAGCGGTTCGCGCGCTGCAGGGTGAGCGGAGTGAGAGAGAGAGAGATGGGACGACGACGCACGTGACCCCCATTCAGCGAGCGGAGGTGAATGCGTGCCTGTGCGTGCGTGCGTGTGCGTGGGTAAGGTGGATATGTAGGGTGAGTGGGAGGATTTTTAGGGGGGAGGGGGGATGCATGGGTTTTTAATGTTGTGGGTTGGGTGTAACGTGGTTATGGAGGGATTTTAAGGGGGTGCGGAGGGTTGGTGTGCGTATGCGAGTGGAAATGCTTTTTTATGTAGGTTGATTGTGAGTTGTGAGCAAGTTATTACGTGTGTGCGAAAGTGATTTTATACAATTTTTATACGATTTGTACAATCTGGATACGCATTTTATAGAATATTTTCATTAAAATGGACTTAATTGTGCACGATTTATGTATTTACAAGCAGTGTAAAAATAAATAAAATCAATAAATAAATCAATGTAGGATAAAAATAATCTACGTGAGTCGAGAGAATTTCGTGCTTGATTTAATCTTTTAGATTGAAACCAAAATTCAAAACCCTATATAGTAAAAATCAATCTCATTCATAGACAGTAATTTAGCAATAATGGCAGATTACTGGCTTTGAATGAGATTGATTTCTACCATTAGGGCTCGAGAACAATATTTTTCATATCACAACAATTTGCTGCTATAGAAACTCGTATTTTTGACAAAATTAATCTTTCCAGTTAAATGGAACGTTAGCTGTTATTACTTGTTACGATTTATTAAATGATTTTTCTTTTAAATCTAGCAGATTAGATCTTGGCAACTTATTTAAGGTTATATTCTTCTAGATTAAAACAAATTCATGATTTATAACATGAAGACTAGAGTAAGGAGTACGAACGAGATGGAAAAGTAACTAGATTTGCGGCTACGAAATTTGCATCTGAACCTAGTTACTTTTGAGTTTGTTAGTCAACGGTAGAGGGCGTGCACGCTAATAGCTCTTGAACGTTCAGTAACATAAATGTTTGTTTTGGAAATTCATGATAAGTGTCTGTGAGATTGATCTCGTGACTCACTTTGATCCGCGATTTAGGTATTTATATATTTCATATAATTAAACAATTATGGGACCACATTGCGGAGTCGAAGATCGGAAGAGAGGAAAAAATCCCGACGTATTACAAAAGATAGTACAACATTCGACAGACATCAAATTTTAAAGTACTAAGAGTAAGTTTGTTAAGATTATTTATATTGAAAAAATGCGTGACAAAAGAATGTTAAAGTTAAATTTTGAGTAATGTTTACGTGTATTGATCAGATGTTAAATACTTGGATATCATTTGTAAACATTTAAGGTTATTTATTTATTCGTTCATTTACTAAGGTTATAATTGTACTCTATAACTTTATCAGTATATAACTGTAATTCTAATATTATAAAAGTAGGAATTTGACATCATTTAATTGATTTAAATAAAGATTATATTTATATAGCATGGCTTTTGATTATATACAACTTAATTCAACTATCATGAGTAAGAAGTCCGATCTCAATACTAAAAAAACGGCCGATTTTCCACGTCAAGTTCAGACTGTAGGTGGCGCTGAGACCGGAATTAAAAAACTATATATATATTGAGATCGGACTTCTTACTCATGATAGTTGAATTAACTTGAGTGATAATGTTTCATGACGTTCCTAAAGTTTATCTTCTTTATCATCTATTATGATTAGATATGATTGATATTCTAATGTTTTCTTTGGACTTTGCATAAGAACGCAGTAAAAAGAAATGTAAAATTACTATACTAATGACTTGAAATAATGGTACCTACACAGAGCTGTACAATTTGATTATAATATACATATAACTTTACAATTTAGCAGCATAGGTACAATTCATTACCAGTTTGAACACCAGTATAATGTTGCATTTCCTCGCTTACAGCGTATAGCTGTACATTTGCCGCTTGCGTCATATCGCGCATAATTCGAAAATTACATGATTTAGCCATAACTGATTAATTCAACTTCACTTCCAGACATCCAGATACATTGTTATCCAATGTCGATCAACTTTTGCAATCATCTGTGATATAATTCCAATACTCAAATCAATCTTTACATAAAAGTTAAGTAAACAAACAAATAAATAAACAACTGCACACACGTTAAAATAATCTTTTAAAGCAACGTAACAACGAACAACTTTTCGCTGAAAATTCATTATAACGCACCGGCTTCTAAATTTGTCAGTCGCGTTTCCACTGTCCTATAAAGAACGAGAATACGCCTATTGTGGAGCGCGCGCGCGCGCGCATAGCATGAGCTTTTCACGGCTGCGAGGCGACACTCTCCTTTATAATGCCTTTATGGCGAACTGTCGAAAATTTCTGACGCACTCGGAGCTGGCTGCCTGCTGGCGGGCTTTTGTGCGCGCTAACGATTGCGCAACTTGTATGAAGCGACGACGATTACGTCAGGATGCCCATTCTCTCTCTCTCGCGCGAGTTCTCTTTTGTCGTCGTCTGCGCAAAAATTGGCTTTTTGAGGATAGCCTGTAATGGACGTTTGGGGCTTTTATTGGCAAATTAAATTGGGATCTGTTTTGATGTGTGTGACTTTGGTGAAATATATCAAAGGGATCTGTTAATTTTAAAAAAAGTACTGGATATTACAGTACAATGTCGGTACAACAAGAGTTATAAAAAGTTTATTAAGCTATTATTACAATAAATAATTATTTCCCATTAATATACTTATTATTTGATACTGTAGTAAAATAAAAAATGTTATTAAAACAAACAGATGAATTAATTATTTTATTAGAGTATAAAGTGAGTATCGCCAGCTCGGATTTTTTAGTGTATCTATTGGAATAATCTTGTTTATTTAACTACATACCATTCTTAAATTAGAAGTGCAAGACAAACTTATAATATCATAAAGTTTAAGAAAAATATTTTCGAAAAAACGCCTAAGGCTGATAACGTAGGTGATGTCATAATGAAGTGAGTCTCATTTCATAATGATACAGCTTATCATGTTTGAAGTTCTTAATGTGTCGTAACGGAATTTCTTTCTTATAAGCCTCCACTCTGTAATCTACATTTCTTTTAAAACATATCAGTACATTCTGGTACTACATCATCATAAAACTGTATACTCTATTAAAATTATTTAACTAACACTAAAAACTATAGACCCAACAATACAGCCATTATAAATCTCTTCTATAAACTCTTCCATAAAATCGTGTCAAAACCAGCTCAACTCAAATCGCTCGCCAACAAAATTAACAGCCTACTTTGAGAATCAATTCCAAACTTCACGCGCACTCCCTTCTCTCTCTCACTCTCTTCTTCTTAAATCTCATTTGAACACAACACCCACACACATCTCAAGCAACCTCCCTACCTCCAAAACCGATAAACCGCAGATGTACGGATTTCGCGCGGCGCTGTGCATCCGCGAAACTTCCTCAACCCCCAAAACTCTATATGAAATATATACTCCCCCCCTATCCTTCTCAAACTCCTCCCGAAGAAAATCCAGAAGAAACTCGGGATCAAAGAGCGTGCGCTGCGTAAGAAAAAAAAGGGAAAAAATTCTTCCTCAGCAGGAAATTGCGATCCTGCTGCTGCTGCTCTTCTCGGCTGCCGGCAGCGAAGCTCGCAAGGCCGCGTGTATTTTTAACTTCGGAAAGCTTCCACGCGACGCTCGAGTGTGTGTGCGTGTGTATGTGAGCGAGCGCCCACGATGCCAGGATCAATACACCCCTCGCGCGGAGACGGTAGCAGCGGCAGCAGAGAGCGAGCGCGTGTAGGTGTGCGCGGGAATGTGTGGCCGTGGGAGGGAAGAGAGGATGGTATATATGGCTGTGGGTAGGTGAGGAGGGAGATAATTTGAGAGAGGAGATGAGGATTTGGTTTATTAAGGTGGAGTTTTTTTAATTTTTTGTTTGGGTGACAGAGGGGGATTAATTATTTAGAGCGAAGGGATTTTTAACGTAGAAGGAAGAGTAACTGCTGAAGTAATTATTTTTTGTCCATTCGCGGATTTGTGATAAATACATATCATTCGTTTTCCTTTAAAAGAGTTATTGAAATTAAATTAAATTTGTATGAAATGGATTGTTAACTTATAAATATGTGTTAAAGTAGCGTCAGCTCAATAATTCAACTCTTTTTAGCTATAAATTTACTAATTAGGTATATAAGAAAGTTCTTAAGTCATTTAACCTTTCACCAGATTAATTGGGTATGTTACTTAATACGAAAGTAATTGTTGAATGTAGAATGACTTGTACAAGATAAAAAGATAATTAAGATGAGAATATCAGTTGTTAAAATGTTGAAGTGGCATAAATTGGTGCAGCATATATGCAATTATCTTGAAATAGTTTTGAATAAGTAGATACTTCCGAAATTAGGTACATGACCTCAATACGAAAGTCACTGTGAAATAGAATGATTTGTCAAGATAAAAATAAAATTGAAGTGAAAATGTCAATTATTCAGATATTGAAATGTAATCTTGTAAATAATGTTTAATTCAGTTAAAAATGTACTTTTTAGACTCAGTTATCGTAGAACTGTAAAACATACATTAGAACAAGTTCTATATAAAAATATATATGTGACCTAGATCACTATTATAAAAGTTGTAAGATCTCTATTAAATTAAAAAACAATATTTAATTTGTTTAATTATTGAAATTCTTATTATCTAAGAAGCTAAAAATATTGTATTCATTGTAACTTGGGTTAAATCTTACTTCAACCTAATTAAAATCAAATTTTCATCGTAGCCTGGTCCTCATAAATTTTAACACCGAAAACTCGGCAATCCGCTTTTCCAACGTTGCAAAGGGCTTATATTTTACTTTTGAGCTATTTAGGCCACTTGAAATCCTCCTCTATAGGTTATATTTATAATAGATGGTATTATTCATGGAAGCGCAGCTCTCTAATTATACGTTCAGGCAAATCTAATGAAAAGAATGATGAATACATTATAAATGACCGTGCGCATTCTTCGGTATATATAGATAGATCATGGTATAAACTAGATTATATTAACTTTGCTGTATTTACACCTGTAACTTATTATTCTTGATAAATTTAATTTGGCAATTGATAATTAATATTCATTTAAATTTATGTAATAATCATATTTAGAAAAGTTTATAAGCTTCTATACTATTTTATTCTACAATATAGTAAATTTTACAAATAGTTTTCTCCTTTTTATCCCAAATCATTCTGATTTGCTTAAAAACTACAAATATCCCAAAAAATACTGTTACACTTTAACAGCTTTTACTATATTATACGTTCAATAAATTTTATAATACACACAGTAAATTTTACCATAATACTTACAAAATCTTACAAAGCATAATAATAATACTTATGTATATTGCACACTCTACGACTAACGACTCCTCGTAAAATCAACCACGCAATTTCTCTCCCTGAATAACTAGCCTTATAATACACAAAACGCATCGAAAGTACCTGCCGCGTGATACCTCCCGAAGAGACGCATCGCCGCGGCGAGAGAGAAAGTAAAAGCGCAGAGCAAGAGAGAATACAAACGAAAGGAGAAGACGATCGGGCGCGCGGTGTCGCGCGCTGCACTTATGCGCTCCTTGTATCGCCAGTCGCGCAACCGCGCCTAGAATACCGCGCACACACGCGAAACTTCTCTCCGTGTGCAAGTATATATATAGATAAGAAACTATACCGCTGTCGGTGCTGCTGGGGAATCGATCGAATCTCCGTGCACGTCGTCCTGGCGAGGAAAAGCCTGCCGTCGAGTTTCGCCAAGTTTTTCATCTTATTTCGTAGTATAGACATTTTTTTTCTTTACATCTGGACGTGGACAGAGGGGAGGAGGCGCGCGCAGAGGAGTATTCAGGATGATATTAGATTTTGGAAGTTCGAGGATCTTTGGCGATTGATCTTTTCTGTGGGGTTAATGTTTTTTTTTTTAATTGGGAGAAGTTTTTAGACGCGGGGGATGGAAATGCGGGATGTATGGGGAGAAGAGACAGGGGGGGTTATTACGGGATATCCGGTGGAGTTTGACAATTGATGGAGAATGATTTTTATGTATGTATGCTTTTGGATTAAGTTGTTATTGCTTGTGAGGCAATTTTGAGATGTATAACTTTTGAAATATAAGATAAGGTATTATGTAACTTTTTCAATACGATATAAATCGATTTATGGGTGTATAACTGAACTTTAGTTAGATCTTTATCTACCTAGAATGTACACTCAGATGTATTAGCTGAAAGATTTCTACAATATTAATAAATCAGTGTCAAATTAGTTGCAATATTAATAATTGGTTTTGATATATAATATCATATTTATAAAATTTATATTAATTCTTTGAAACGATTTAATATATATATATATTATAATCTTCTTTTGTATTTTAATGTATACTTAGTTTAGACTATAGCGATGCTCCTTGTGAAAGCTTTTGAGGGGCTTCGTATACAACTAGCACTGTTTGGATTCTCTGTGATGCAAACTAAAACATTTTTAGAATCACTTATAAAGTAATTATTTTTATCAGAGAATCTGAAAAGTGCTGCAGTGTTTTACTCGATAGAATCCTAAAAATAGTTCTCATTCTTCAAGAAATCTGACATGTACCGGTCTTTGCACAAGGAACGTCGATATAAACTCTGCAATTTAAAATGAATAAAAAAGCAAATATTTTACAACTATAAATAAAAAATTAATGAACAGTATAATTACACAGCTACAATCTCACACACCGCTTAACATCGTAACCCAAATCAACTTGTCAGCAACATAATCCATTCACTTTTTTGAACCGCATCACGCGCCAAAAAAAGAAAGAAAAGCCATCCAAAAAAGGGTCAGCCGCCACACCGAATCTCGATCACGGCAACGCAAAAATTCCCAAAGCACGGGAGCTTTCACTCTCGTTGCGACATCCTCGCCCGCGTCGATTTCAATTTACACGCGGGCGGCCGGGCGCGGGACGAAATTATATGCGAAAAAGGTCTTCGCGCGCTGCTTTCGAACGACACGTTTCGCACTGGCGGACGAATCGCGACGCGAGAGAAAGACAATTTATACGGCGAGGTACAGCTGCAGGTATATATATATACCTATTGGTCGTTCCATGCTGATGATGGTCTATAGGTATATACCTGTGTATTCACTATTCTCTCACCTCGAGGATATATACAACCTTTCTCTGTCTTGGGGAGTTCTATGTCTTTATAGCGTCTCTCTCGGTCGTTCTTTCACGTCTCCTTCACACTTTCCCCTTCTATTCATTCTCGCGCGCTCTGGCGTTTTAAACGACTTTTCCTCCGTTTTCCCAAGGAGCGAGAGAGAGAGAGAGAGAGCGCTTAGTTCTCTTTCATAAGTTTTAGCATTCCCCGGGCTCTCGGGCTCGCTTTGTCGCGGGTAATTATTTTGGAGAAGTGTTATTGAGTGCGATCGTTAGAGCGATCGTATTTCTCCATTGAATTAGGAGGATGAGGAATGCTTCTTGTGACTTGGGCTTCCTTTTACAATTCATCGGCACGAAAATGGGATTACGAAATTGTATGCGATAAAAGTTTCACATTTTTCTTTGAATGGATATTTAAAAAAAGATTAATCTCGATCAGAAAGCATGTTAAATCTTATGTATAACTTACATGATACAAGTCTTTAAAAATTTTGAAGTGTTTTCATATTTTTACGAATGAGATTTTTACTCCAAAACCTTCAGAGCAAATATCGGTATTTTCCTTAACATAAAAAAAATTAAAGATACAGAAGACATTGAGTCTGAGCATTTATTCTTTTTGCGCGACTCTTCTCTCATACTTAACGGGCAAAACCTTCTTTTCTACCTCCTTTCTTTTCCCCTCTTGATTCCTCGGACCCGTACTGCAGCAGCTGCTCTCCGCCTATACTACTGAATTCCTCCGACTTTCCTTTCGCGCATGTGCACTCTCCAGCGAATCTCATCCAGAGATGCATACGATTTCGACAAAGTCCCGGTGAAAGGATTTGGACAGAATCTTCTTAGAGTAAATAAGTAGCAACGAAAATACCGATAAAAATGATCACTCGCAAAAGTAGAACAATGATACTCGAGTGTAGGAGAGATAATAGAGAACCATAAACTGATGTCGCATAACAATGCAGTTTTTTCTAGGGTACATATACTTCTCAATCGATACTTATCAAATAATAATAGATCAATAATTGTGTAAAATAAAAATAATTTTCAATTATCTGTAAACCATTATAAAATTTAAATATCTATTCTCTCTATTAGTATTATTTCAAAGCATAATTTGACTGAGCTTGCTTTCGGAAAATCAGATTGCCAATAATCTTCTTTAAAAGGAGCAAAAACACACTTAAAAAGTTTCAACTGCACTTCTAAATGTAAAAATATCAAATAAACGCGTGCTAGTTCTCTATATTGTGACGAGTGCATAAGAAAAGGCACCACTCGGGTGCAGAGAGCAAAAAAAAGAAACAAGACGAAGAAGAGCAAGAAGACGCCGTGAGCTGCATTCGCTCGTCGCGCAGCTCTCGCCTTCTTGGGATACGCCCAAGAATCTCTCACTCTCTCGCTCTCTATCTCCTCATACCGTGCCACTATACTTCTGCAGCAGTAGCAGCAGCCGGTGCGCGCGACTTCCGCAATTGCTGCGCCTCTCCACTCCTCGCGCTCGAGAAATTGTTTCTGCCACTGCCGCCGCCGCCCGTACATATATATATATATATATATATATATATATATATATCCATCCACCGTCCTTGCTCGCAGGACGAGAAAATTATGAAAGAGCGCGCGGGGCCGCGCAACAGCGAGATATATAGATAACTGTCGCTGCGGATTATGGCACTCTCGGAGGGGCTTCAGCGAGCGATCGACATTAGACGGAATTGGTGTTAATCTTCTGCAGGAATCCACTTTGGCTTTTCCGGAATTTCGTCGTCTGTCGCTTTTTTAGCTATATTACACGTCGAATAAGCGCTTTCGCGGGGCTGCTTTTTCCTTTTGGTTGGGTTGGGAGGTGTTTTACGAGAGCTCGAGATGCCGGGTGTATTAATGAGTTTTTTTGCGCGGAGGTATTGACGAAGCGCGGCTGCAGGTTTCGAGCCGGTTGGTGCCGCGGGCTCGTGAATTATGATCTGCTCTTGGCGCGCGTAAGTAAATAAAGTTGGCAGATTGATGGGCCGAGATAGGGATGCTTGGCTACTGGGTGTCGCGGCGTGTTTTACGATGGCATCCGTATGTTCATCGTTTATTTTTTTAGTTGTGTTTCACAAATTGGGTTATCGTAGTGTTTAGACCCCCATTAACAGGTGATATCATCCGGATTCAAAATCCCGGTTCAAATGAGTCGAGAAACTGAATTGAACTGAAATGAATCGGATTCAAAACCTCGATTTACGCAAACGCAGAGCTCTGCTTAAAATCTGAATATTTTAAAAAAGAGACAAACTTGTTAGTTTCTGACGAATTAACAGAATGCGATGCTTTTGTTTCGTATTTGTAGCTATATCTGCGGTATTAGATTTTCGCCAAATTTATGTCGCTAATATATTTTGCTAGATTAGTGCCAGACTAATTTTATTTAAACTGGAATTGAGGAAAACAGTTGTAAACCAAAACTTCCCATTAATAAGTATACGCTTCGATGATTTCTACTCAAGGAAATATCCGCCAATGTTTTTTCCAAATGCTTGGAACGAAACAAAAGAACAAACATAACCAATATATAATATATCAGTTTAAGCTAAATCAGTTTTAATAAATCTTTGAAACACGTTCCGCCTTGAAATCATTGAAGGAGTACAAGAACAATCTTTTTAATTTAACTAAAATATTCTCTTTGCAATATTCCATAGTGACTCAATGCAAGAAGATTCTATCTTTAAAATCAAAACTTTCATTATTTTTGAACCCAATCTGATTTATCTCTTTATAAACTTATTCAAAACCACTCCACTCGCTTCACGAAACTCTTCCTCCGTGTACCTTCATTAAAAAACTAAACATCAAAAAGCCAAACAACCATGCACACTCATCCCAACAATCACAATACCCACATACACTCATCTCGGCATAAAAACTGCATTCCTACACAGCAACAGCATCTGTCGGCAGCAAAAGCCTTACGAAAGCGCAGACAAAGAGCCGATCGAGTGCAACAAACGCGTCGGTATCTCCGACGAAGAAAAAAAGGAGAAAAAAAAAGCTGCACGCACGCGCAAAAGGATAAAAGAAGCATCACTGCCAATGGCCTGCGCGCGTCTGTTCGATGACGTCGTGTGTGTGCAGTGCGCTGCGAGCGCGCAACGGGGGGCGCCCGATTAGGCGAGGCAGCAGCGGCCGCCGCTGCTTCGTCAACGAGGCAAATGGAAATGGAAGTGGAAGTGGAAGTGGAAGTCAATTGCTCCCGTGTCGGCCTCGGCAGCGCCGTTCGATTAATCGCAACCGCCGCCGCGTGCGTGCGAATAGGCGCATATGTATATGTACGGGAGGTGCGAGAGTCATTGATGCGTTCGCGCATGGATGTAAGATGCCTCGCGTGCGGACGAAATTCGTGCGATTTGCGTGACTGCTGCGCGGTTCGCGGTGGGTGCGTGTGTACGGTAGTTGTTGCGCGTGGTTTGGATGTGTGGAGCTTGCGTTCGTTATGAATGAGCGACACACATTTGTGATTACGCTAGTGTGACTTTATGCGTTGAGAATCTGAAGTTGATTGAAAGCTTGGACAATTAGGGAATGATTGAAGTAGTGCACGCTTATTAAAAGTAAATTGCTGGAAAAATAATACTTGAGCAGTTTTGTTAATATACTATGTACTTACATGGTATATTTAAGAGCACAAAATATAAGCTTTTATATGCAGCGTAAGAATTTTATGAGTGTTATAAAAAAAAACTAAAAGTATTTATTTTCAGTATATAAGATACTTTATTACAGTTAGTCAGATATTATAAAATGATATTTTCGTTTTTATTTACATTCTTACTCATGACAGTTACATTTTTCACACCGTGCATATAGGTACTACAAAAAAGTGTTACGCGAAATTCATTTCGCCTCTGAAGTCTGATGATTATCACCCTTACATAAATCGTAATAGAAATCAGGAGCAATATCAATATAGCGGTGCATTAACTTGTTCTTCCCTACTCGGATACCCATCTAACAGCCCGCACATTAATACCGAAACAGTCGTTTTTCCGCGCGGCGCGGCGTCATCATCATCGCTCTTTTTCCACGGGGACATTTATAACATCGCTGCGCGTTCTCACGCGGGTCTCGCGAAAAGCGGGCGCGCAGCCTCTCCTCTTTCCCAGCGGTGGCCTCGTAATTTTCACGCGCTTCTTCCCGGAATTTTCTACCCGTCGCGGCAACGTTATCGCGCTTAATGCACGATTATATATACGTGTACGAGGAGCCGTTTATCTGATGAGGAAGGAGGTTATCTCTGCCCGAGCGATGAATCGTGACGAAAGCGGTGCGCACGCGACTTCGGAGATAGCTTATGGGAATGCGCGTGGATACGGTCTCCAAGCTGTGGATGTGCAGTCTTATCAGAGGATAAAATCGGGTTTGTTTGTTTGTGTGAGGTGTAACGAGGGCTACGTTACTAATTGAATTGTAGGTGTACCTTGTACACTCGAACGACTTGTAAAACTTTGAATATCGCGTTGGATTTTTTGGGGATTTTGTGCACGTGTAGTACGATTACGTATGGTTAGGTTATGTCAGACATGAAATTTTGACGTTTCCGTATCCAAATTTCATGTTTCAGCTAACCTAACCACGTGTAATCGCACTACACATGCACGGAATCTTAAAAAAATTCGACGCGAAATTCAAAGTTATTCTTCACGTCAAGTGTAGGTGGTTACACAAAAATGGGTGGCGTCCGGGATATGTAGTGTGTGCGATGCAATTAGTTGACGTATAAATTAATATTAAATTGAATTTTTTTTAATTAATGTATAAATATTTACGCAATCTACATCAAATTAGGTGGAACTGATCAACATCAATTTTATTGAATAACAATGGAGTCTAAAATTTCCAAAAATTAAAATATATTTTAGTAGACATGTCATCGTTCTGAGCTATGATTAACATTAACGATAAGCAACCCGGCACACTTTTACAACCCTTAGAATTATTCATAATGAATACAAGTAGAGTCAGCCATGAAAAGAATAATAAAAGAAGCTATAAAAGTCCAAGTTAGTAATCTCCTTTTTTGATTTTTGTGTTACAGATTCAACATCGATCGTAACGCCGATCCCGTAGCTGCTGCTCGAGAGCCCACCAGCGCCGTTGACTGTTGCTACCTGCCAAGACAGCAGCGGCAGCAGCAGCAGCGCGCCCCATCAACAGCCATCATCCATCCGAGGCTCACGCACGACGGCCGTACGCGCCGTCATCACCGTCGCCACCAGGCCAGCGGCGAATCGCTCGTAGCGATCCCCCCCAACAGCCCGAAAATTCTCCTCTCCAAGCCCAAGATGCACATAGAGGTGCAGGTGGCGCTGAACTTCGTCATATCCTACCTGTACAACAAGCTGCCGAGGCGGCGGGTCAACATATTCGGCGAGGAGCTCGAGAAGGCCCTCAAGGACAAGTTCAAGGGCCACTGGTACCCGGAGAAGCCGTTCAAGGGCTCGGCCTTTCGATGCCTCAAGACCGGCGACCCCATTGATCCGGTCCTCGAGCGCGCCGCCAAGGAGAGCGGCGTGCCCATCCAGGACATCCTCGAGAACCTGCCCGCCGAGCTGGCCGTCTGGGTCGATCCGGGCGAGGTCAGCTATCGCATCGGCGAGACCAGCCAGGTCAAGATCCTGTACTCGGAGAGCGCCGATCCGCACGACGAGTCCTCGGCCGATCGCGAGGTCACCAAGACCTTCAATCCCGAGGCCCAGTGCTTCCGGCCGATCGAGGCCGTGGGCACGTCGCTCAGTGGCCTGAGCCTCAGTCCCAAGTCCACCTCGCCCTTCCCGAGCTCGATGGCCAGCAACGCCAGCAACGGATCGGCCAACTGCAATCAACAAAACGGCCACGGCTCGGGATCCTCGTCCGCGCCCTCGCCCACGCCGCTGACCAGCTCGTTCAAGGGCTCGCCCAGTCCCGTGCCGGCCTTCATACCCAGGACCACGGCTCCGCTGACCTTCACCACCGCGACCTTCGCCCAGACCAAGTTCGGCAGCACCAAGCTCAAGACGAGCAGCAAAAGGGCTAACAGGTACTTACTTACTTCTTTTGACAGTCCGGGTCTATTTCTACCACACTCGTGCGAATTGTTCATTTGCGTTACCAAAATAACAGGATTGTACCCTGAAGATTTGGATCGTTTATTCTATATAAATCAAAGAAGACGTTTCATTAGGTCACGGGTGAAGATGGCCAACTGGTTTTTTAACTGGATAACCACTTGGATATTCAAATAGATATCCAGGATAGATATACAGGTGCTTAAACGGATAGATTTGTAAATAATAGGTACCCAGGTCTAGATATACATTCCGGTATACATATCGATATCCAGGTACCTAATCAGTTAAATAACTAACTGCAATCGCATGCTTAGATATACCATTAATAAGACAACTGTTTCGACCTGGACATCTGTGTCTGGATATCTACCTAGATATCTAATTGGTACGTCTACGTAGGGACAGTCCAAAAACTAGGTGGTTATTTTCAACCCGTACTTTGATAAATACGTTCGTTTCATATTTGTTACTAACCACATTGATCACATTTATCCAGATGAATATACCTAGCTGAACTTCAAAACAAATTCCATGTCCAAACTGACTAACGATCTCTAACAATGCACAAGGTTTGATCGCAGCCCAACAGTAACTACCAATCCCATTTTTCGGTTCCACTCATCGCCCCCCCAATTCAATCCTCCGCTCGAGCACGATCCGATCAGACACGGACATTACTAACTTTCACCTCCTTCTTCTGATCCAGGATGTCTCCCACCGAGTTCTCGAACTACATCAAGCAGCGGGCGATGCAGCAGCAGATCCACCACCACCACCACCAGCACCCGCAGCAGCAGCCGCACCAGCAGGCCGGACCCCAGGGCGGTCCCCAGACCCCGGGGGGCCTGCCGGTCTCCCAGAGCTCGCCCAACAGTCGCAGCCTGTCGCCGGGTCTCGCGGCCGTCAACGGCCACAACAACCACGCGGCGGCCGTGGCCGCGGCGGCCGCGGCAGCCGCGGCCAGCGACCCGAGCGCCTACTTCTACCAGCCGCCTCCGCCACCGGCCTACCACCCCCAGTTCCCCCACCGCAACATCTTCGACTCGAGCGCGAGCTCGCACGGTGGCTACCTGGCGGCGGCGGCCGCGGCCGCGGCCACGGACCTCTACACCGGCGCCAAGTTCCCCTCGTCCTACCTGGACCCGGGCACGATCGGCCATCAGTTCTACGGCGCGGGCGTGGCCGGGGCCACGGGCGCCGGCAGCGCCGCCACGCAGAACGGCGCCGGTGGCGCCCTCGGTCCCATAGGCTCGGTCGCCGCCACGGCCGGCTCGGCGGCTGCCACGGGCGCGGCCGCCTCCTCGGCCAGCTCGCAGCAGCAGCAGCAGCAGGCCGACAAGGCCGCCCTCGTCGACGGCCTGAACAACTTCGGACTGGGCTCGGTGACGCCCTATCCGGCCAGCAACTACCAGCACCTGCTCGTGGCCAATTAATACAGTGCGGCGTCCGCGGCCAGCGGCGGCGGTGGTGGCGGCACCGGCGGCTTGCTCAACGGCAACGGTCTCGGCAGGCCCTCGTCCGTCGCGTGATAATAAATGATAATGTATATGTGACGAAGACGACGCGGACGCGCGCGCACACACGCACGCACTCGGAATGTACAGAAGAGAAGGAGAGCGCGAGTGAGCGAGAGAGAGAGATAATACTGTGTACTCTCGCACCGACGCCTCGTCCAAGTCCTAGAACTTCTTTGTCGTCATATACGAATCCTCGTAGACTACGTGCGAATACTACTACTACTATTACTACTACTATTACTACTACTACTACTACTACCTCTGGATTACATGGAGGCGGCTTATACGATATCCCTGTTACACCCTACCCCCCTTACAACGTCCCGCTGTGTAATGTATAGACACTCCCTACGTGCACGTGTGTCTGTGTGTGTGTGCGTGTGTGCGTGTGTGCGCGCGTGATGGAGAAGACGAGAAGAGATACAGCCCACCTATGACGAACGTGTCGAGTGCTCGACGAGAGACTACGCTGAGATATCCACAACGGCCAAGCTGCGACGGTGCACGAGCCACCGCGACGATGATCACCAAACGACCGCTGCTGCATGCACCGATCACTTCTTCGAGACTCTGCGACGACTCTGCGGAAGACGACGGCAAGAATCCTATCGCACACCACTCGGCTTGCTTGTACACGACGGACGGATGAAGATGACAAATCGATCGATCGCGCTACCGTAGGTTAACCGAGCGTTCTCGTGAATCGGTCGTACCGATCAGTGCCGCGTGCCGGACTAACTTTTTTTTTTACCGTTCATTATACTTTGCACGACGATTCGCGGTATTGTGATTTAAGCGCTGGAGTGGAAATCTGAGTTACGGCTGTGCGACGCTGAAAAACGAGGTCGGTCGCGGTTTAAATATATCACGTTTAACGCGCAACTAAGTGCAGCGATCGGTTGACCGGACAGCGTGAGTAGCGAGTGCGTCTACATGTCCGGGTGATGGAAGATCGACCTCCTTTTTCGCGCACGCCCCCAACCCCCCTCCCCCCTTCCCCCCAGTTGCATTCAGACAAATGATTCTTTTGAGTCGCTTTAGTTCCTTTATATATAAAGTGCATGAAGTCTATCCTAGTAACTCGAGGAAGCAGAGTTCCTTTTATAAAATCTTCGATATAAAAGGGTCAACCCGCCTTCTAAGAGAGCATTTTTCTGAGTGTGCACCAAAGTAACGAAAAATCTCGGCGAGCTTTTCATTTCTCCCACCCGCAGTTTTCACTCCCGATGTAGAGTACAGCGAGCACTGCGTAACGCTCGAGTTACGCACGAGAACGGCCGGTCGATTCGGCTAGCGCGCGAACGGAGCGAGCGATCAGAGCGAACGAATACACGAGAAGCTACCGTACACGGAGGAAGCTGCCGCTGCTGCACGCGAGCTGTGTATAACAATGCATATATATATATACACAGGTGAACGAAGCAGCAAGCCCGGCTCGCGTATATATTATAATACTATAGGTGTAGAGGCGAGAGAATGCGAGTACGAGCTGGCGATCGAGAGAAAGGAGAGAAAACAAACAAAAAACGAGAAACAAACAGATTTCGAAGCGAGAAACGAAAAAAAAGAGCAAAAATAATTATACATACTTAGCAAGTACAGAGAGAGACGCACGTCACGTGGCAGGTACTACGAGCGCGGAGCGCCCTCCACACCCCGAATATTGCGAACCCCTCTGTGCGCGGCCGTGTTGTTATGTACATACACGCCATACGTGTGCTTGGACTCGGTGCGAGACTGCACGGGCGGGAGTCTAGAGGATAGAAAGCAAAAAAGAAAAAAAGAGAACGAGGAAAAATGACGGCAATTTCCTCGCACACTCTCGGCTTCGCGCGCGAACACGTACGTATACGCGTGTTAGGGGGATGTTTACGCTGGGCGGGGAGAGTCGCGCGGAATACGCGACTGCGCTGGGAAATTAGACGAAAACGAGACCGGGTCGCACGCGCGCGCGCGAAGTCAGAGAGCAAACAGTAGAGAGAAGGAAACACGCGTACAAGAGACGATCGATATAGCTGAAACAAAACAAAAAGAGAAGAGGAGTCGAATGGTAAAAGTAAAAAGTACACACACGGCTGATACAATTTATACGACAAATGAATCGTCGAGGTGTAATAATTTATTTTTTCACTGAATAATAGTTCGGAGAGTGGAATAAACGGGAATATATCTTGTAGAGCCTATGTATATTATAATTGCGCGGGTTTCGAATACATTATCGCGGCGTCGCGCGCTCGACGAGCCGAGCGCAGAACTCGCGCCCGTCGAGGGCGAGCGTCGCGGCGCGACTCGTCGTTCAGTAACGATCTTAACATTTTATTTTTATAATGCGATAAGCGCAGTAGACGTATAGAAAGAGAGAGAGAGAGAGAGAGAGAGAGTGGCTAGGAGAAGCGAGTGAAAGAGAGAGTGCGTGAGGAGAATGGAGATTAGAGGAGGTGCAAAAACGTGTTCGTTAGCGACGTAAGTGGCGCTGTTGTACCTTTTTCCCGCGACCCTAGACCCCCCCCCCCCCTTCCCACCCGTCCTCGATTCCCATATACCTGGTATATAAAATCCTCTTGCACGTGTGTACGTGGGTGTAAGCTAAGCTGCGTGCAAGCCGACGATCGATCTTCCAATTTTGCCCGACCCCACCAACCAACCGTCCTTCCTTACCTTTGACCCATCGCGAGCCCGTGTGCGCTTTTTCGCCGCGTCCTTCGGCCCGCGACGCTTGACTCGCGCGACCTGATCAATTTTCGGAGGGGGTATTGCAGAGATTGGACGTTCGTGTGCCTGATAGATACGAGACCATTTGCGAGGTGCCTTTTGGACTGGGGACAAATCGTTCTTCTTTAAAGAAAATCGGTAAAAACTAGTCCGAAAGTCGAGAATGGTCATTTCTTCTACCCGGGGTAGTGGACTCGTCTTGTAAGGATTAAATTGATAGATCGAAACTAAACTGTGTTTCGGATAAAAAATTAATCCGAGTAAAGTGAGTCCATCGTGCGAACACTTCAGAAAGGAATTTCGAAAAGAACCATCCCATTGATTTGTCCCAAAAGCGAAACACACCAATTCTTGCCACGAGATCCGAGCCACGGGAAATCAGATTTAAAGAAAGGAAATAAAAAACGACAAAACGAAAATCAAAAAGGCGAGACGGGACGAGCGATGCATAGAATATTCATAGAGCGCGGAGCAATGAGCGTGCCCAGCGTCGAGGCTGATTAACCGCGATTGCGCAATCGAGGCTGCGCCGGTTATTGTCCCAGACTCGCGGCTGCAACAACAAAAAAAAAACCTGGTCTAGGAATATTTAGAAACACGCGCTCGCGTCTGGCTGCGGGCTAAAAGCGACTGCGGAGCGGCGAAAAATTCGGGAAAAAAGCCCGCGGAATTTGGATGCGCGCCCGCGGAAGCCGGTCACGTACTGGCCGACTGTCAAAATTCAGGAATACACCTATCTCTTGTTACAATCGTATCGCGAAAAATCGAATAACTCCATAAAACATCAATACCGCTACGTAATTCCTCTCAGAAGCTTACAGCACCGCCCTTCAAAAACTAAAAAATTCGACAATACCTCAATCCTTTTACGAACATTACCATTCCGCGGTCGTTAGATAATCGGCCGTTACGTCGGTCGGCACGAAGAAAGTCCGTCAGGGACGCAGCTTAACCGCGCGCGCGACTCTGTGTGCGTGTGTGTGTCACACCGCGTGGAACATACGCGAGAGTGCGCGCGGTCAGTCGTTGGCGCTGCTTCAAGGACGCCGACGCGTCGTCGCGCCGGCGACATTGCAAAATAGCCCGACGACTGCCACGCTATATAAACTGCATTGCTCCGCGCTGTACGTGAAGGTATATAGATGTATAGGTGTGTACAGCGAGAGAGGAAAATAAATTGGGGGGGGGGGTGACGGGATGCGAGAGGATGTGGATCGATTTTTGAGCGGTTGGAAGATGAAGAGAAAAAGAGGAAAACGGTGTCGCGCGCTTGTGTACATAATATAACTGACGGAGGAGGCGCATTTCGAGGAAAAATTTTTAAGCTTTTTTGTACGGAAAATTTTGAGTTTCGCTCTGGGGACGTGGGGCGAGCCGTGTATACGTTTGTTATCGATACTTTAGAGTATATGTATATGTATTTAATGTAATCTTTTTTTTTTATTTTGTCTCTCGTTAAAATTAATTATATTTTTTAATGAAAACGCCGTCGTTCTTTTTTTATATATTTAATGCTAAGAGAATATTATCTATTTTTTATACTTTTTATATATTTTTTTAAGGGCATTTTTATACGTTTAAAAACTAACACATCATCTAGTCGTGACGAGTAATAATTGTATATCGAGGTAATGAGAATATAAAAAATGTAAAAGCAAAAGAAGTTATACGAGTCTGGACTATAACGTGCGTTTAATAAGTTGTGTAAAAAGAATTAAGAGAAAAAGAAAATAAAGGAGCACCGCGACACCGCGCCGTTACGAGAAAATCGACTTTCGCATCCCAACCACACGAACGCGAGCTGTGTTCAAGTACGGGATTGACAGGGCGAGCGTGCAAAATTTCTAGAGAGAGAGAGAGAGAAAGAGAGAAAGAGAGAGTGATGAGCGATTATAAAAGGAAGAAAAACATACGACAAACAAGTACCCTTCTAGTTTAATATTCTCATAAACTTAAATAAAATAAAAATTGTAAACTAATAAACGATACGTACGACTGTGGTAGCTATGCTAGTACCTGCTATTATTAAAAAACACAAAATAAAACACAAAAAAGAGGGGGATTGAGATTCAGCGTGTATGAAGCAAGGAGTGAGAGAGAGAGAGAGAGATACGAATTTCGTCCGCTATAACGTGAACGATCGAGGCGGGGATCGTTATATACCATCCAGCTCGGATTCCCGCGAGCTCTAGAGCGCTTAAAATACTGTCGAACGTGCCAAGGCTCCGTCACCGCGTGCAGGAGAGATAGAGAGAGAGAGAGAGAAAGAGAGAGCAAAAAGGAACGAGTGACAACGTCGTTGGCCAATTCTGGCTCGGAGTTGACCTATAATGCGAGGGCAGTATCGATCTTTAAAAAGAAAAAAGCGAGAGAGAGGGAGAGAATAGGAGAGTCACCTCGGACCAGTTGAACGACTGTCGATTCTTCCGATCGCTTACTAGATTCTATTCGATTATTTCAAAATGCACTATTTGTTGATAATTAAGTAGGTAACTTATCTTTCATATACATTATTTTTACAAATATTCAAAAATTCTGTTAAGTATTATCCAATTATTTTTAAATATTCTGTTAAATATTATAGAATTATTTTAGAAAATGATATTAAATATTATTCAATTATTTTAAAAACTGTATTGAATATTTAAATTAATTATTCGTTTTAATTTAAAAAATGATATTAAATATTATTAAAATTAAATTTGTATTAACGATTATCTACCACTTGTCAAAATTAAAACAAAAAGATATTCATGAATTTAAAACAAAAGTGCATAATTGTAATTCTAACGAACTCTTCGATAAGGAAAAATTGACCATCGCGTTCAACCCGAACGAGGAAACTTGATAAAAACCGGCGCGAGGAAAACGAAACGAAATGCAGGAAAAAGAGAAAAACATGGAAGACTGCGGCGCGGCAGAATCTAGAGTATAAACGGCGAGGCATTGCAATAAATCGCGAATCAAACGGATCTCGGCTCGATACATAAATATAAAAATATATATACCTACAAACATAGACGAGACGGCTCAGCAAAGAATCAAACGCAATGTATACTCCTAACAAAAAACCGTGCGATCGTACATAGCAGTAGGGAAGGAAATAAATAAAAAAAAGGCGATGAAAAAGTATAACAAAACGAAGCGCTTAGGGAACCGGACACCTTGCGTACACATAGGCTAATCGAGGTGCTGAACGAGCGGTATTGAACTACATTATATATAATAAAAAAAAAGTGGTCGTTAGTGATAAAAAAAAGTAAAATATAAAAACTACGTCGCGGAGGCAAACCACACAGAACCTATAGTATTATATGTTTACGATAATACGGAGTACGCATAAATGACGATACCATTGTAAATTTTCACGCCCCAAGTACTGAATGTATTCGTTAAAAAAATAATGAGGTAGAAAAGAGAAGGGATTCGTTACAGTATAATGAGAATTAACCAAAAAAACTGCATGCACTTTAAAGAAAAAAAAAATATATAATTACAGAGATACATGCGACATACACTTTGTATACGTGATTTAACATTAAACACGCGAACATACACACTGTCACTCGTAATACACAGAAGAGACGACACGGATAATCTGTTTTTTCAAGTATCAAGTGTCTAATAAACTATAGCGATCGATATTGTCTACGTATAAAGCGAATAAAAATAACAAAAACTTGACTTCAATGGAAAAAAACGCGCAGTGTGTTACACGGTATAACGTAAATCTAATGGAAATACAAAAAAATAATAGTAATAATTGAACATAATGCATAACGCTATATTCTTATACTTAGGCCAAGGATAAAAATAAAAAGAATTTTACAGTCAGCGAGTGTAGGCCGATTTAGGGTACGAAGTTACGAGTTTAAATAATTCACACGTATACACACGCGAACACGTACACACACGGAATTCTAAATCGTTTCGAAAAGAAAAAAATGCATACAGGGATACCGAGAATAAGTAAAAACGACGCGTTTGTTGCTGCAGAATGACAGGGGCAGAAAGTACGAGTTTACATTCTGAATGATATACATACGAACCGAGAGCAGGGAAAAACATAATTTTCGACTAAAAGCATGCTTTTTTTCAATTTCATTTTCTCTTCCTACCAATGGAGAAGACACGAGCGCGCCGCGCGCGCAGAAAAGTACACTGACAAACAAGAACAACAACACTGCGGATGAGTACGAGTACACCCAAACAAAAAGAAATTAATTAATTAATAAATTAAACAAATAAATAAAAATTAAATAAACTATCGATTATTCTATATACATAATATACCGCGCGACGGATTAAAAGAAAATACAAGATGATGATAATTAGATTTGTAATTAACTAATAACATATATTTTTCAATACTTTAACTACTTGCTGTATGTAAACTATATATATAAACGATATATATAAACATTATATATTATGTATACAGAGGACAATTCGTTTGAAAAAAAAAATTGCACAGCGCTACCCACCCCTCGCGATATAAATATGATTAAATAATTATAATATCTGAAGAAAAAATAAACCGTAGATGACGCGCGCACGCGATCGTGGCGAAAGGGGCGCAGAGCGGAGTAATCCTTTATATATATACATAGTCAGAGTGAATTTCGCGCGCGAAGGGAGGGTCGACGATCTAAAAAAATAAACTACATAATACGAGAAAACCTGCGAATCGGCACTTCCGGGTGGTGAAAAAAAAAAAGAGGCACCGCCCGCCGAGCAGCGAAGTGACCACAACCCGAAGCGCCCACGAGAAATATATATATATATATATATATATATATATATATATATATATATATATATATATATATATATATATATTTATATATATATATATACTTTTTGTAACCCTTGGATCCGCAGGAGCTCATTAATCGAGCGTATACGTTATATATATACATACGACGAAAAGAGAAAGAAATTCACGAGCGCGCGAGCCAACCCTTTTACTCTCTCCCTCAGACTGGCCTTTTACCGATCTATACATATATATATACACACATAAACGTGTAACATCCCCCTTTTCCACTTTGACCCCGCAATCTTCCACCGAAAGAATATAAAGGTATAACCCTCGTCTTTGTATTACACGCTAAAATACACTGGCAGAGATGCACACACACACAAACACGTACTCACACACACACACACACACACACACATACAGCAGAATTATATTTAGTGAGAGTACATAAAGAGCGAGAGAGAGATGGAGTGATAGCGAGTGCGAGAGGCGACACTTTTTTGTCTACCTTTTTTTTATCCCTGTTTGTATCTCGTGAAATAAAAAAAACGTAACGAACCTGTACGCGCGGCAAAACGGGAGCCGTGCAACGTCTTTCTTTGTTTTGCATGATGTTTTTTTTTTCGTTTCTTTTTTGTACGATGATTTCTATTATTTTTTTTTTTTCGTTTCTCGGTCCTGCGCTGGTTTGGTCGACAGCGCTCGCGCTTGTCGTGTGTATCTGGAGAGCACGACGTATAATATGTACTTTGTGTATTATCGACCGACTTTTCTCGTTTGTTTCTTTTTATCGCTTGTTGTTACTGTATTTTCTTGAGTTTTTTTCATTGATTTTTACGATTTTTTTTTGTATACGACGATTCTCACGAAGCAAAAAGAAAAAAAAATGAACGACCGTGTCACGGTTTAGTCAGAGAAGTCGATGCGAGCGACGCAAGAGTCACGAGCCTACTGTCATTTTTACTTATTAAGTTTTCTTTTTTTTCACCTTTACCACTACCACTATATATAAATATATATTTGCTACCGTTACTACTAGCACTTAATAATATTATTGTATACCTGCGTTTGTTTCATTTTTATTTTTACTATTATATATATATATATATATTTTTTGTCCTCTAATTTTGTAATCGTGATGTATTTTCGTTGGCTTTAGATTTTTGTTCCTTTATTTTTGTATATGACGATGAGAAAAAAAAACAAATAATATACGACGATGCGAAGCGCGTTATTATCGTACCGTTACCTATTATTATTACTTTTATTATAAATATATATTATGATACTGCTGTACACTAATACAGTTGTTCTTATACATATATACATAAACATATATATATTACATCGTGTATACCGAGATCAGCGTTAGTCCTATAAGAATTTTTTCATAGTTTGTTATTGTTGTTTTGTATGATACTTGATTATATAAATATATATATAATATAAATATATACATATTATACATATTATACATAACTGTATAAGAGATCGTCGCATGTGTCATAAAAGTGCGGGAGGACGAGCTGCTAGCACCTTTGTACTTTTATACGCACGCATGAGCGTTAAACACACGCATATACATATAATATATATATAATATATTTTTGTTAATATAATATAGTGATTTGATATATAACTGCACTAGAGAGTTGATTTTATTACTGAGTTTTATTACTGATTTTTCTTTTTTTGTCTTTATATTATATATTATATATGTACGTCTTCTACGTTTTATAGTTTTCTTGTCTCTCTCTCTCACACACGACTAAAAGAAAACAGAGTAATGAAAGAACAAACAATATTATAATCACGCAGACACGCAAACCGAGAAAATCTATACAATATATGAGACAAATCTATACAAACGAAAGAGTCAAAAGAACAGAAAGGATCGGGAATAAAAAAGGCACGCATGTAAACAACAAAAAACACACAGAACTTATGTATGAGCGCAACTTTGCTTGTACGGAACAAAGGTATATTATAAACGAAGCGTATGTTTTAATTTATACATGTAATACGTATATGTGTATGGCATACATATATCAATGGAATTTTGTATGTATATAGTACACGTATATATTTCTGCATAAATAATATCGATGTAAACACGAGCGTATACAGATTGATATATTAAAAAATTTGCTTCTTTGTCGACGAACTATACGCGAGAAAGTTGGAAACGGTCGAAACGCGTCTCTCCGCCAATCGGAGACTCGCATGATATGCCAAAAAAATAATCGCACCTTGTTTCTTCAGCATCAATATATTTGTATAAATAACCAAACGATGAATTTTATACCGTACCAAATGAAAAATATATATTTTTCATCTTTTCTATCGCAAAGTTATAACCAAAGAGTGTAATAAAAAAAATAATTTTTTTACAACGTAAGTAGCGTTCCGGCAAAGAGATCGTTCGACCGTTTCTTCTTTCTTATTTAATATCAACAATGCATATATTTGAAAAAAAAATTAAATATATATATCTTTGTGTATACGCCATGTATATGTGTACGGCATCGTTTTTCCGTTATTGAGGAGAGAGAGAAAGAAAGAGAGCAAGCGTAAAAAAATAATAAGCTCCGATTAAAAAAAAAAAATAAAGGCGACGTAATAGCGCGAGCGCTTTCCGCTTTATATATGACGATATAAATAAATGAATATATATATATAAATATATAGTGGCGGGAGGCGCCGTATAATTGAATGCGCGTGCGCACCGCCCGAGCGCGAAATGTTTCTTGAAAAAAATAAAAAAGTAAATTTATCGAAAACGCGGATCACCTAGGCTCTGACCGTCTGTAACGATAATATTATAATAATTATATAATATTAATAATATTATATTTAAAAAGTTAAGGAGTAATAACGACATACACCACACATAATCTACGACTCGCGTTGTAACATACTTATATAATTTTGTAAATTATTTTTTGTATTTTTATATCGAGAAAAAGAACACATTAATGGAATACATTATAAACACACACGGAAGTTATTATATTAGCGAGTGTGAAATGAAACACGAGATGAAAAAGAAATAAATAAAGATTAAAAAGTGATTGAAAATAAAAACAAAAAAATGAATTGTGGAAGAAATTAATACACATACACACGATAATGATATGATACGATGATGTTGCGCCAAGTGCAAAACACAACACTGTGGCTATATCCGAGTTCTATAACGATATACGTTTTTATCCGTACGTCTGTCGCGTGGTCGTCGTTGAATACATGAGAGAAAGAAAAAGTGGCCAACCGGGGAGCACGAGTACATATAAGAGAATGAGAAAAGCTGCGGGAGAGACGACACGAGATGGAAGAGTCACGTTTCTTTTTTGTAAAGCTAATAACTTATTATACTTAATGATTGTCGTAATGCGAAGAAAGGGAGTTTGAACAAAAAAAAGTTAAGAAAAAATAAGTAATTTAACAACCAAAAAGCACGACGAACGCTGTTAAAATTATTATGTACGAAACGACGGAACAACACGCCAAAAAGAGTGAATAATGAGAGAAAACTCGACGAAAACATTAATAAATAATAATTAAACGTCAAAGGCTCATTCGAACGACGCCACGCCATCCTCTGGATTTTTATTGGTAATTAAAAGACACAAAGACGCGTGCGACAAAGCTGCATTCGGTCGCATTTCTCGATTATCACGCGCGACTTTACAAACGGCAGCTCGCGAGTCATCGAAACGCAATCGAAGGAAAAGAGAAGAAGCTATTGACTGACAAAAAAGAACGAGGGTGGCGCCGGCAGCCGATTCCTGGATCGACGGTATATATATAACCAAAAATTGCACCTAAAAAACGTTTTTGAAAAAACTACGAATTGCACCTACGTAAGAATCCTTTTTTTATACGAGAGAAAAAAACACGCGATTTTGTAAGAAGATGCGCGCGAAATTGGAGAGAGAGCTTTTTTTCTAAATACGAGACGGCGAAGTGATCCAGGAAGTCGTCGGTGAGGTCGAGAGCAGGGCGCCTGGTATTAGTACACACTAGTTTTTCAATTGGCGGCGCCCAATTAGTTGTTGGAATTTTCGTAGCCTAGGCAATACCTCCCGCGTTAGTTTTTGTGAATGTTGTCGTTCCTCAAGTTTAAATAGGCGAGAGAGACGCGCGCGCGTGATTGGATTTCAATGAGTATAATATAAAGTATCGACTGCGTGACCACTCGGTTAATTATCGTCGCCGTTTGTATAGTATTTTTGTAATAACGATTGAAGTATATTTAACCCTTGATTACTTGAGTCAATCTTTGTACTTACGTGATATCTATTATAGATTCGATGTAATATTTTTCCAAAATCAGATTCTTTGAGACATATTTGTTTTTTGAGATGTTGAAGGTTGAATCTCCAGTTTTACTATACGCGGCACTTTATAACTGTAGCACGCGAGCAATTGAGGGTTAATGATAATCATGTAAATTGATGTTTATGTAATTTATTTGTTAGTTTTGATGGTTGTTTATGATGAGTTTATGTTAGCATTATCAAACTAAGTAAATCACTATATCAATCGAATTGGATAAGAAAAGCAAATGAATAAGATAGACAACTCTTTCAAAATTGCATAACTATTTAATCAAACGAATAATGCTAGCAAAAGTGAACTATAAACAAACAAAGTCGCTCGTTCAATATAGAGCATCAATTAAAAACGCGTGATTATAGTACAAATTGGAACAACGTAAGTTGGGCTTATAAAAGTATAACCTTATCAAATAAACAAACCACTATATAACCAAAAACTTTGTAATCCACAGCCCATCTCTATTTTCTTATACGATAAAATAAAAAAGAAAGAAAATACGAGACCGAAATCGCGACTGTCCGAGTGGTCACCCATCGCGCTCGAATGTAATCGAACTATAAGTGCAACGCGGCGCGCTCTCTTGATTCGGTGTTGGTAGCAATGATTTTTCAAAGTCGTTTTCTAGAGAGATATAAAGCAGCCGCGATCGATGAAGAAAAGAGAAAATCACACACACACACACACACACACACACACGACAACAAAACTATCCGCGACGCGTTTATTGCAAAGCTCCAGCTATAAGTACAGGTTAGCGGGACTATGGTGTGTTACGAAGGAAGCAAAGATACACCAACCACACACACACACACACACACACACACACACACACACACAGCAGCAGCAAAAAGAAAAACAGCGGAAAAAAAAGTGAAGCGCAGAGGAGCGTCGCGCCCCCCATTCTCGTCGTCCACGCGCGACTCCGTATAATGCAAGAGCGCACTATTAAAACAGTATTTAAGCTTCCTCTCGATTTATAAGCGTCTCCGCGTGCCGCAGTCCCGTGTGGCAGGCGTTGAGAGGGGAAGGCTGTGAACGTTTTTTTTATACGTAAATTTTAAGCGCGCCGCGGCTCTTCTGTCTCTTTCTCGATGTCGCGCGCCGACGCGCGGGCCCGACGCTCTTCGCAGTTTATAAAATAATTATGAGAGAGCGAGAGAGAGAGAGAGAGAGAAATAGTGAGAAAGTGCGAGAAAAGAGGTGAATGAGAAAGAGAGAGAGACGTGCGTTAAGACTCGTTCGTTGAGAGACGATAAATTAATTAACGATTTACCACGTGATGTATGGATAGTATAGATAAACAGGAAAAAAAAAACATTTTGATCTATAACATAGGTATTTGCCACAATATTTAATATGTGAATGATTATATATATAAATAGTATATATAGAAAGAAAGAGAGTACGATATAATATCATGAAATTATTATTCTTTGTTACTTCTTTATAATTAAAACGAATAAAAAAGCTATTGAATAAAAAAAAGACAAGAACACAGGGTTTTTTGACGGCTTCTCGGCACAGTATAATACATGATGCTCGAAGGGAACACGCACGATGTCTCGCGGGCTGACACACGAGTTTACCCCAGAGGTGAAAATTCACAAAAAAGACTATTTTACTATTGAAAGCAATGATGATACTTTTTTTAACTAATAACATATAACACAAAATTAAGCATTATATGTGCAGATGAATTAGAACTAATTACTGTAGCCCAATTCATTTGATTTACAACAACAAAAAATGGATTTTCTCCACTGGGGTAATCTTTTACCCAAAAATTCATCTTCTCCGTTATTATATCTGGTCATCACTGCCAGTTTCTGTTTTTATTTTTCTTAATTTCTTGTTTTATACGATTTTATTCTCTCTTTTCATTGGCAAGGACATGCGCGCGTACGCTCGAGAAGACTCGCGCGGTATGATGAAATACCCGCAATATCGACGCGCGCGTGTCCTTGAAATTGGAGAACGTGACTTTTTTTATTATTTACTGCATGAAGTCTTTTATCTACTTCTCCTGTGTATTATTAGTTTTACTTTGAAATTTCACAAGAATGAAATACTATACAGAGTTGCTTATTTATATACTTTCGATGTATACTTTTTTTACGGCTTATTCTGCAAGACAATACTTTATGTGTTTTCATTTATAGTTTCATTAGCACTAAAAAGAAAGACAATACAAGCATTATATTATTTATTCTCTTCTAGTCGTTTTTAATACTCATTATGATTGACGAACAACCAAGTATTCGTAATATTTTACAAACACGCCACTATTCTATATACAAATATATAGCCCATACTCTTTAGAGAATTATTATTATTTCCTTTTTGCAAGCCAAAGTGAGCAGCGAAGGATTTCCGTATGGTGCCGGTGTAAATTCCGAGCGGCACGATCGACTCGCGGTGACTTATTCCATTCCACGACGACGGCCAGGCATAAAGAGAAAAAGAAGAGTAAAAAAGAAAAAAGAGAAAGAGAAAAATGTCGGTGTGCGCTTCCCCGGCGATTCGCCGACTGGGCGTAATCCGAGTTACGCGCAGTATTCACGCGAGGCTATTTTACACGATCCTGGCTTTGGCTGCGATATCGCCCCGTTAAACATGGGAATGATTTCTTTATACTGGAATTTTTACTTACTTTTGAAAATCATGGTTTTTCTTTTTGCATCTATATTTATCTTTTACGTTCAAAGTTCACATACGATTTATATATATTAGGTGTATTTGATGGTCACACGACATACGCAGTTTGCAAATTTTATGGTCTTTCTAAGCATAATCTATACATAATTTCGTATTTATAATTTTATATTTAATTTTTGTTGTTTGTATCTTTGTGTGTTAGATCTTTTTTTTAAAATAGAATTTTTAATTTTATATGTTTCTCTTATTTTTCATATTTTGATGGAGAAAAAAACCATTCCATTTTATATAAAAACTATCCATTGTTCATAGATAACAACTGATTAATTCTTTAAAATATGTAGCTTTACTTTTATTTAACACAACAGTATAATTTGATTGACGTTGTACAAACAACTACTCTTTTCCACCTGACAATCTTACATTTCAGATACAAAAAACAATGGCTAAATGTGAGAGCAGAGAAGAGGCACAAACCCATATATGTGTATTTTTAGTTATACAACAAAAAGAAACAATTTTAGCAGCGGATATTCATATTCTTTCGTCTCGTGTTTGTGCTGTTTGCCGTTCTTATTACATGACTGGCTTTTAAATTCTGTTTTTATTTTCTGGAGCTTGCACGACATGTATTATGATTCTCGCAAAAAAAAAACAAAAGATCATCAATCATCCTCATCATCGCACGCTCTCTCGACTCTTCACCACGACACTCGCCCGACGTCACCCCGTGCGAAAACGGCTGGAAATACGGAAGCGAGCTCGCTCGATATGTATACCCAAGGAGTGTGGCCGCCCAGAGTGTGCGTATAAGACAAAAAAAATTGAGAACGATCCCCCTTGGCGAGTATATGTAGGACAGAGTTTCGACCGACAAAATGGAGCCGAGTGGCCGACGACGAAATTTCTCGCTTCACCCTGAGATCTCTCTCTAGAAAATTAATATTTAATGGATTTTCGGCTATATCGTGGTTATGATAATTGTAGTTGAATGCGGCGAAGAACCGCATTTCTGTGATCTATTGTGATGCTTTACGATAAATTGATTGAAACGTCTATTTGGTATATAAAAATTGCTCTTACACGCATTGATTAGACTTAACAATGATAATTGAAGTAAATATTAGATTTTAAATCGCGCGATTGGCGCTAATTGAATTAGATATTCTATATTCTATTTTAATATCGCTCTCTCGAAAATAACAGTTGATAACAGTTAAGTGACGGATGAATTTTCTAATTTCGATGAAAAGAAAATTATGAAAATACTTGGTTCGAAATTTTAAATTATATGATACAAGAAAGACTTCGTGGATTTCGCTTCTAAAGTGATTTTGAATGTCTAGTATGTAGAAAAGTAACGAGAAGCTGAGAAAAGAACGAACGCTGCACTTTGGAAAGTGAAAAGTTTTCGCGCAGTTGTATAAAATTGGAGTATACGGTGAAGCTAAAAAAATATTGAAAAGTAAAAAAAAATTCAAAGATACTATATTTAAAAGAAAATGAGTTATATATTTTTTACCTAGCGAGCAAAGAAATTAGGTTCTAAAGATTTAAGGAAAACGGCGCTAAATGTGTGCTATATAATGCGTGTACATATTATAAACAACACGAGAAGACAAATTATTGCATACAAGTATAAATAAACATTATATCTAATATATATATAAACGTGAATTGTAAAACTTCTATATTTTACGTCGCTCTGAAGACCTTCGGCATTAACGATTTTACCATGTGTATATGATGGATTTTATATTCTAAAGTACGGTATATATAAATTATAAGCAGAATAAAAAACGTACACAATTACATAGTAGAATTTGTAAAAGTAGGTACGTTTAGACACGATGTAGTCATATCTTCGACTGTGGGTATGTTGATATGCAGACGCGTTCAGTATTGGGGTGGGAAAGAGGATTTTTGGAAAAAATGTCCGTGTTCCGATGTCAATAAGTGCTTATAAATATTGAAGTAAGGGGACAAGCAAATTGATATTAATATTCTGAAAAAACTTTGTATTGATTCATTTAATAATTGTCATAAGATTAATTCAATAATCAAGCTTTTGTAGGAAAATTTCGTTTTTGTTGGATTCAAATTTACGCAAACTTAATTAAGTGTATTTTAGTGATAAAAAAATGAATTGCAAGATAAAATTAATATTCTAAATAACGCGTTTTACGTTTACAATTAAATTCACTTAAAAACGTGTAATTAAAATAAACATTTGAAAACTGCAACATTTTTCACTCAACCTGTATCATGTCGACAAAAACAAAATTTTCTGGCAAAATATTCTGTTTTTCAAAACTAATTATTTGTTGATATAAAATGATAGAATACAGCATTCGTAGAATTCTACCCTTTAAATTAGTTGCTTCGAAACACGAAACACGCACTAAAATAAATTTAAAAACACCTAATAAAAGATTGTTGTGCCAAATCTTAGAATATAACACAAAAGAGCATTACGATCGAGAAAAATACAATTCTTTTAAATTTTTCAATTCAGAGATTAAATGTTTATCATGCATAAATCTCGCAAAAGTTTCTTTATCTATGCATAAAGTCACTTGGACAAAGCAACGAGGCTATACTTCGACCGATGAAACGATTATGAAACACTGGCTAATGATAAAGGAAACGCAAGATAGCGGAAAAGGAAACTAAGTAAAATACCTTTTTTCACGAATTTTAATACTGAGACGATACTCGTCGCTCGTAGGTATTCTACGTAGTCCAAAAATGAAAAGATACGCGCCCATTATCGCGTACATAAAATAAATAAATACATATATTATTTATAAAGTACGTAGCCAATAAGAGAGCGCGAAATAAGAAATAAATTAATAAACAAATACATATTTATGAACGTGCGTGCATTTATAAATATAGACATATATGATATATGTAACAGATAAGAAAGAAAAACAAGTAACATTTAAACGTAGTATTATAGCTATTAAAGAGAAGACATCAGAATAATCATGTATATTATTATATACGCTTAGAATATATATAACAATATATATTACAAACAGAAGTATGTTAGTAGAGGGAATAGCTTAGACGTAATTTTCTA
This sequence comes from Gastracanthus pulcherrimus, assembly GCA_949152435.1. Lineage (NCBI taxonomy): Eukaryota > Metazoa > Arthropoda > Insecta > Hymenoptera > Pteromalidae > Gastracanthus > Gastracanthus pulcherrimus. Next base: position 167,636,813 of record OX424574.1, on the reverse strand, counting down.
CGAGAAGATTTTTCGCGAAACTGAGTGTGTATTTTTTTAGGTGACATAACCAACGTCGAACCCACCGCGCATTACGTTACATATATACGCGCTACTACACCATCGTCGGTTGTACGCGATCATTACTTTTGATTGATGTGACTTGTATTCCCGTTATGACCGAACGACTCGCAAAGCCTCTGTTGTTACACATCGAGCGGAGAGCTTATTATACCGCGAAGAAGGAAGAATTGCGGAAAGCCGATATATAACGCGCGAAAACACTGCACTCGAAGGTTGCAATTATATCCGAGAAGCAATGATTCTTTGAATTTTCATTCGACGCTACGCCTAAAGAAATTCGAAACACGCGAGAGCAAGAAGAAAAAGAACCGTTTTGTAGTGTGACAAATTTTCTACAGCAAAGAAAAGGACACTACTAGCGCGCAAAATAATTTGAACTCTTGGTGCTTGTTGATTATTTTTCGCGACGCGACAAAACTTTTGTAAGTACAAACGATTAACGCGTAGTTGAACACGTGACTGTAAACGCAATTTCAATAATTCCGCAAAAACAAAAATGCAGAGAGACATTAACTTTTATACTGTACGACTAAAAGAATATATCGAGCAATAATAAATTTTTTTAGCGTAGAATAGGAATGTCTTAGACGACGTTACGATATCCTTCCGCGGCAATTCAAAAGTCGTTCTATTAGAGATCTTCGAGAAAGAAAATTCCAAAAATAAGAATTATAAAACGCTAGCTTCTTTAATACTTTTGAAATCGCGCTAAAAACGCACCTTCGAGCGAACCGTCTTCTAATTGTACTTGAATAACGAAGGAAAGCCGAGAGAGAGAGAGAGAGAATAAGAAAAACAGAAGCGATACATAACCGATTACCGACATTGCAAATACATAAAAATGATAGCAGCCTTCAATACCGCGGTGCATACAACGTGCATAAATAATTGTGACGTGACAAGTTACTTTCAAGGTTGAGCACATAACGTGGCGAAGAAGCTGCGCGCATAACGTTCGGCTTTGATAATCAATTGTTTGAAGAGGTGAAATTGAATTTATTTTTACGGACTCGCGAGCGTAACTTACTTTGAAAGCTTGAACAATCAAATGTCGCATTTGATGCGTTTAAACGCTACTGATATAAGCACCTGTTAAATTTCATTTTCAAAAGACAAATACAATTTTTCTATATAATGCTTTAGATGGATTCTAAATATAAACTATATAAATTCAATTATACGCCGGCATAAGAGGCATACGTAATAATCAAAATATAGACGTGTAATATCAGTATTTTTTCACAATGCAAAGCCAAATGAAAGATATTAAATTCTTTTCTATAATGACTAGTTTTGTAAATTAGCGTCGTTAACGCTTGAATCAAAATACTCACTTTGTAAGACACACACATAATATTGCAATAACGGCGGTCACACGTGGCTCTGACGACACGCGAGAACCCTCCCGAAGAAGTTTTTTTGAAGCAAAAGCGCCCGAAAACAAGCGAGCATGCAAACGAAAGTGAGTTGCGACGGAAAACAAAAAATTATTATCGACACTCGAGAAGCCAAGATTCGATATCGCACCAAATGTCTTCGCGACCTCGTCATCGATCGAAAGTAATATTAAAAAGAAAACTTCATTCATCGACGCGTCGTTTCCGAAGAGCTCAATCTATACTCATTCTACCTGTACAAGACGAAAGGCGAGAAAATGCTCGTTAAAATATGAGAAAACACGAAAAAAAAAATAATAATGTTTCTGTCCAAAGAGGCAATACTGTATTTAACAAAAAAAAATCTGTTCAACACATATACGCACGACGGGGAGAAAAACGATGAAACATGTGCTTATCACGCGAAGGCGCGAAAACCTGTATACACTCTCGTATAAGAATTCTTTAGCTCTTGTGTCTGACTGGATGTGACGTGTTACGAAGTTTTCAATATGCGACTTTTTCCGCGGTGTTTTTCGTAGTGCTTGATCGACTTTTTCAGAAAAAAAGATTCCACAAAATGTGGAGAAAAAAAAATACTTTTAACAAATTTATTAAAAAAGTATTAACTAGTTGAGGTTCCGTTGTATCTATACAATATCAACTTTCTATAACAGTATTTTTAGAATATTAATCGCCCAGAGTGTTGAATGATAAAATGTGAATTTATTCGATCTGCAAAATCAAAAAATTTTTAGTTTAAAATGTTCTTTGCCTTCCTGACGAAGTGTAAAATTAACAAAATATGCACATTTTCAAAGTTACGTACAACTTGATGCATAATACAAGAAAGTACGATTCAGTGTCAGATAAGAGCTTAAAAAAGCTCTGTACCGTAAAATTTTTTATTTCAGAAGCATGAATACAAAAATTCATATTTTACAATTTTCCACTTTGGCGCGCGTACTATATGTTTTGCAGGGAAACGAGTCTTTAAAACGGAAGTGCAAAAAAAACGAGATGGCGGGTTCCGATTTTTCGTAAATGTTACTCAAAGTAAGAAAAAGATGAACGAAAGCCTACGTGAAACCCGCCGTACCTAACACATACCTGTATTACCTCGTAATAAGAGTCTCTGTTGATTCGATGTCGTGTTATTGATCCTCCCAAAACCCCCTTGAAACAAATCACTCAATACTTCTCTTTTATATTTACTATGAATGTGACGTAACAACGTTCGATAATCGATGTTTTTAGCGTGTAAACTTAAACTTAAAATAAAAACAGAGATACGTTTAATTAATTAAATGAATAACGTCGAACGTCTCAAAATGCGCAGCTACACGATTGTACATGATCTTAATAAAGTTAAACGGTGCGGAAAAGGGAAAAATTTGACCTTTCACCGTTTCTAGTGAAAAATATTAGGATATATAGCAGTATGTAATTAAAGTCGAGATAGAGGAAAAATTCGACGAGTAACCAGATTTGTCATGCACCTGCGTACTGACTATTTGATTGGCCATTAGAAGACACGAAATTTCATTCACACGCGCATTCATATAATTTAATTCTTGTTACCATTTTCACAAGCTTGACCCTCCTCAGACACGATCGAACTGAATTAAAGATCGATAGTTTTATTATATCAGTACTTGTTTAAACAATGGAGATATATGCTTTATCGAAAAGGACTTTGTATATAAGTATTGTGTAAATTGAAGGTTTTTATAGAATTCTTAGATGTAAGGTTACGTATTTATATTATAAATTATATAGTTTATAATCTAATTTTTAGTATTGATGAAAGAATTTAATGAAGTGCTAGACTTCCTTTAATACGCTATAAAATTTTTCTAAAGTATATTACTTAAAAAATATGAATATTATAAAAAAATAGTTTTTTATCGGTAGTGTATAATGGTTGTAAAACTAATTTGAACTAAATTTTTTAGAAAAGAAGTTATTCTCAAAGAAATTGTTAAGTTTATAAACTATATGATAACTAAGTTTCAAGAAAATATATCTAATCTATTTGTATAATTTTCTAATGATTGTACATTTTTAATAAAAAATCCATTTTTTTTATTAATTATTCACGAACGAAATCTAAGAAACTTGTACTTTACGAGGGTTAATCTTACTTTATACCCCTACAATTACATACTCTGCGTCTCATGACAAATTTTCGCGGTCGACATCGCGTTTCTCTCCTTCGGCGACGATTTTCAGAAAAAAAACGTCGCTTAGCGAATCCTTTATATTTTCGGCGTCAATGACTACATTTACTAGCTTTTCCTCACAACGCGAATATCAATGCAAAAGCTTTCGTTGCGAAGAGGGCAAAACACTTTACGTTGCGATCATCGCGATCACGGTTCTTCGCACCAATGAAAACTAAAAAAAAGTTCGAGAGATTCACCGAATTTTACGATATTCTCTATACTGTAGATGATGAGGAGGAGAAAAGGGATCTGATTATATTCATATTGTTCTTCGAGCTGTATAATGATTCGTGATAAAAAAAAACCGCATAATGTATACATTATGGACGCGGCGACAATAATGGCGTTAAGACGTCCGTGATTTATATACTGAAAAAAAACACACCTGCATATCAAAGCGCGAAGTGCTAATTAAGTGAAATATTTTAGGGGAGAGTAAAGTTAATCCGACCAGCAGCATTTTCTGGTGTATTTTCAGTAATGTTGCAAAAGATTGCTAGGAATAACTTTTCTTTGAGAGAAAAATACACGGTTAAAGAAATGATCAAACATATATTCTGTTTGTTAGGAATTAATAGCACTGAATAATAATATGCTATTTTTAAAAATAATATGTGGATACTTTATAAACAAATGTTTGATTTTTACACATAAAATAGATACACATGGAAAAGTAACATGCAAATTTGATTTTACATTGCAGTTTGTTACTCTTACAAACATATATATGTTTTCAAAAAAGCAAACATATTTTAATAGACGAAAGGAAGAACATATTATAACGAATCAAATTTTAACCGTGTACCTACTTTTACAATAACAAAGCCATTTGAATAATAATGCTGATAAAAAATGTGTAAATTTCGACTCAACATTTTCTCCAAACTAAATTTACGAACAATCAGATTAAAAATCAATACTTGAATACTCGGAAACGCTGTCAGTCGAATAAGCTTCACTAGTCTGATTAACTTTGTACTCTCCGCTATTGCAAAATACAAAGAACAGGAAAGAACAAAAAAAAAAGCGAGAGAGAGAAAAGAATAAATCGTCGAGGAGTTTTGGCCTAATCTATGTGTCACATCGATGTGTTACCTATATCTTTATCTACTTACGTCACCGTCAATCTCCGTAATATTTAATACAATATAACCGTGCGAGAGACAGTGGGAGTTATATATCCGTGTACAAGAGAAAGACACACACAAACACTATACCACACCGCGCAAAGCCGATATATTCTCACCTTGCAACGCGATTAGCTTGCGAAGCATTATAATAATACACACGTCTCGCGATCTATGGGCATATTGTGAGCTCGCGAACATAGTTACATCTGCAAAAAACGCGCGTACGCATATTTTACACGGTATATTATACAGACGATACATATACACACGGTACATATTCAATGGGAAAATCATGCACTAACTCTTGTATAACGCTGATACACTGTCGACTGCGATAAGGAAATATAAAAAAAGACGCTGCTTCGGTGTGTTATTAATACCATTAAAAACGGTTCAAAGTACGCATGATGTTTACTATCAATTCATTATGTGACGATTTATCCTCCAGTAATAATACAAAATTTGTTCCGGGTGATATGCGTATTATTTTTACAATAAATATGATTTTTGTTCAATGAAAATTATTTTACCTTTATGAAGACATGTTTTTTCAATACAATAAAATATAAGATATCCAACTTTGGTCAAGTATGTAAGATCATATTCTTTTGCGAAAATATAACGTCCAGAATATGTTTTGATTCTGCATACAGGTATAAAATACAAAGTTCTCTACGCTTAATACTTACGTATCTACGATGCAACAAAATTCATTCGTGAACCAATAACTTCATCATGCTTAAGATGTCGTCATTTTTCTCAGCACATACACAAAAAGAAAACAAACAAAGCTTGTTACAGACGAAAAATTAAATTAAATAATAAGCCAGTCATCGCTGTTGCTGTATATGATTGAATTATGGATTACAAGACGTGTAACATTGTCAGTAAAATAAAGTACGAGACTTATGATTGCTATAATTAATATCCGTATTTAGTTGTGTTGCCGTAGAAAGTAAATTTAAATATCCATTGGATATATCTCTCTTTTAATTGATTATTGTAAAGAATACGTGTAGACGCGAGACCGTTCAACGGTAATTATATAAAAAGAAAAACAATATTGCAATTATACTTTATATTTCTACTACGTATACTTAATATATATTAGTGAGAGACGGAAGTTTTTTCCATCTCGTTGAGAAAAACAAACAAAATATAAAGAAAAAAATTGAATATATATGAAGTGAATAAATATGTATATCTATACACATGTGTATAATAGTCTATAATTTTTCATATTGTTGTACGAAATTTTTAAGTTTATATTAAAATGTTTTGTGCATTCATAAAGGAGTATTAAACAACTGTCATTCATTGAAAATATCTTTCCTCTCTGAATCCTTTTTCTACGATTTTATATTATTAATTAAAAAATTATTTTCTATATGAAATAAATTTATTTTGATTCTACAATAGCTTCATATTTGTTTCTTTGAAATACTATGTTTTACTTATAAAAAAAATAAGGTTTGTTTTACAGTTTTAACAAACTTTTTTTTATACAATATTTTGAATAAGTAATTAATTTTATAAATACTATTATGTTACTTTTTATATTATAAAAGGAAGAGAATTAAAATCTATTTTATTAATTTTGCCATTTTTTTTTATTTCTTCATTAAATGTTACATCTTATAAAATGTAATACGAACTTTCAAGATCAAAGCTAAAGCTGCGTCGTGTTGAATGCAATGGAAAATACAATAACGTCCTCGATGACTACAGTGCTACTATACACAATTTTTGAAGTATACTTTCATTTTTGAATTATTAACAATACTGGAAAACATAAATCAATGGCTTGACGGTTTACATATCTTTATCGTCCATTTTTCTGCACTCATAAAAATCTCACTGCTAGCACTGCAACCCGCGAGGAATTCGTATTATTTTCATAAGAGTTTTTTTTTAATAAATAAATATTTTTTCCGTTAACAATATCTTTCAGATATTATTGTAGATTTTATACAAATAATTTTTATAATTTTCTTTAAGTGTCTACAATACTTGTAAACTTTAACATTTATGTAGAATAAAAAAATACATAATTAGTATATAGATCAATAAAAGAGGAAGATCTGTGAATAAATCATTATTAGGTATGGATTTCGTCAGTGTGAATTGATAAATAATTCACTTCAGTATTACAGAATGCATACTTTTCTAACTCTTCCAAAGTTCTCTTTTCATTTTGCCGAAATGAATCTACAAATAATTACTGAAAGACACCGACTAACACAGACATGAAAGTAAAAAATTCGTGAAATTTTCGTCAATGTCCTTAAATGCTACGCACTTCATCCGAATCAGCATATTAGAGAGATACCTCTAAAACATTCATAAAATTAATGGATCAATTGTTTCTTCTTACTTATTTTTACGTTCTATGTACAAATATTTGCGTCGCTGATCTCGCACAGTTGAGAACGTAATATTATATTCAAGATGCGAATGTTCGCTACCAATTTTAAATTTTATCAAAAAATTCGAGTTATACCCTTCACAAGATAGATCGTGAATTGTCAAATGCTTGATCTTAGAACTGGGCCAATTATTTTAAATTTCACATGAAATTTATACAGTAATCATTATGTTTCATAATTATTTTTTGGATTAAAATAAATGAAGAAAAAATAATACAGTGTAATGTACAAGTAAGGAGTATTGTGGTGAAGTTCATGAAGATGTAGTCCTCGTTTGCTTGTGAAGTAAAATTAGATTCTTAATTAAAATTACGCTTATTACAAACTACATTGTTCGTGTCCACAAACTCGTCGGTATTATTCTAAAAAAATATTAACTTACTTTAAACCTCGTCTTCGCGTCATCAACCGACGTGCAACAGATCATTTTGTCTTTTCAGCCTGTTCAATGTATGCATTATAACAAAATAGTGTTTATGTTACTTACTTTAAGAAAAATATCAAAACAACGATCCATTCCACCAGTCAACGAGCTCAAGACAAAAGAAGTAAAAAAAATTTTTTCACACATCCTTAAAAAAAAAAGAAGTAGCATCTCCCAATTCCACTCCACAAGCCGCAACATCCTCTCGACCTCCATGAATCTCACGCAACCCGCGTCTCTCTGCCTGCCCGCGTGTTTCTCTCTACAAGTCTCACTCGGAAGATACTCTCTTATTCACAGCGGGCCTTGTCCCCTCTCCGTCGCCTCCCCTCGTCACTTATTATCGTGGAACTTGAGATAATGAATCTTCAGGGCCCTCAGATTCGGATACTTGACCTTGCACTTGGGACAGGCGGTGCTCTGGCAGTTCTTGATGTGGTAATTCGTGAGGTCCGTCTCCGAGTAGAGCGTGCTCTTGTTCGCCCCCGACTGGTAGATGGCCTTGTGCATGGTGAGCATGTGCTTGGTCATCGCCGCTCTGGAGAACACGTGCCTGTCGCACAGGTGACAATTGTAGATCATGCTCGAGTGGGTGGTCTCGTGATTCTTGAGGGAGCTCGCGCTGCTGAAGACCAGCTTGCAGCCGGGCGCGTAGCAGGGGAAGGAGGTCCCCTTGGCTTTGTGCTTGTGGGCAAAGTGCTGCTTGAGATTCGAGATCCCGGGGAACTGCTTGCCGCAGACGTTGCAGCAGACGAGGCCCTCGGCGCTGACGAGGGGCACGCACTCGTTGCCGGCCTGTTGGCCGGCCACCGCCGAGGACTTGCCGCCCGGGGGCACTTTGTGCACGAGCTGCTTGTGCTGGTAGAGGACGCTCATGTTCGGGAAGATGGTCTTGCAGACGGAGCAGGTGACGGGCTTCTTCTTGAAGCTGGTCTGGGATGCGGGGGCCGAGTAGTCGGCCACGCCGGGCTCCCGCTTGACGGCCTGGAGCTTGGTGTGGTCGGGCGGCGGGTGGTGCACCAGGGCGGTGGTCGTTATCTTCTTGGAGGAGACCTGCATCTGGGAGCGGGCCACCGCCTGGTGGCAGGGGGAGGCCTTGTGCCGCCTGAGCGACGCCTCCGTGGAGAAGTTCTTCTGGCAGGCGTGGCAGTAGTGCGGACGCTTGGCCTGGAGGGACTGCAGGTTCATCATGCTCGTGGCGGGCAGGCCCTTGTGGAGCTTCTTGTGGCGCAGGAAGAGCTTGCGATTGCTGTAGTACTTGCCGCAGATGTCGCAGTAGAAGGTCTTGCGGCTGACCGGCAAGGGGCCGGCGTCGTTGTTGCTGCTCGAGTGGTTGCCGTCGCTGAGGATGGGGTTCTGCAAGTGCCACTTCATGTGCTCCTCGAGGGACTCCTCGTCGGGGAACTTGGTGGTGCAGAGCTCGCACTGGAGGTCGCTGGCGAAGTGCTTCTCGGGCTTGTTGCGAGCGCAGTGCACGTCCCAGAGGTGTTTCCTGGTGGTACAAAGTTTTCAAGGTTTTAGTGCTTGGAATAGGTATTGAAGTACCTTGAGTAGATTATAGATGAACTAAAAACATTCTTCAGGTGTTTTCAATCCAGATCAAGTAAAAATACATTTTTTAACCCTTTAACGTGAACAACGCCCGAAACCGTATCGTTGTGACCTACGTTGTATGAGTTAGTAAATCATGGTTTCTACTTCACTTTCTTAAACGCTGAATTAAAAAATTAATAATTTTACTTTTCATGTATACTCAGTAACGTGTGATCAATTATTTAAGTACTTTTTCAGCTTAGAAAGTAACAAATTAGGTGGACAATCGATCAAAATAGATTTTATGACGTTACTACTACTGATGCATGATTCACATTATTGGGTTAAATTTCTTGTAATTCATTTGCCTCGTAATAGATATAAGATATTTTTAAATGAAAAAACAAATTATATTATTAAAATATCTTGTATGAATTAGCTTGATGCAAGATCGATTTTGAAGAATTAAAAATAAGTGGTGAGCAAACAAATCTATATTTAAAATAAATATTATTTGAATGAAAAACTATGGACACTTTTTGACCATTTTAACAATTTCACAATGGTTAATTCCGATTTTCAAAACTTGTTCTAAAATTTATTGAAACTAAACATTTAATAAATTCTTGATATTTCTACATCATTTTGAGATTATATGGAATAACAAAGTCGGTTCCATAAATAGATTTTTTTAAATTTACTTTTACTATGACACGAAATGTAAACAAACTTGCAACAATATCTATCAAGCCAGTGCGCACCTTTTAACTATTTTCTTTTTATCTTCTTCATGTATATTTTAAATATTAGAACAAGTGGGTTATAAAGAAATGTACACAGAGAGAATTTTCTGATAAAAATTACCGTGAAAATCATTGTAAACGTGGGATATTCTGTCTTCAGGGGGGAAATCACCCTACTGAATGGTAAAAATTAACGTTATTCATTATAAATTTTACCATTCAGCACGGTAAATTTTACCGTTCAGTAGGGTATTTTTTCCTATGAAGTCAGAATATCCCACGTTTACAATGATTTTTACGGTAATTTTCATCAGAAAATTCTCTCTGAGTAGACCAAACATTTGTTTACTATAGCTTTATGAATACTTCAAAAATGTTTAAAGTTGGTTTATCCAAAAGGTTATGCAAGCCATATTTGTCAGAATGCACGTTTTTGCTAGTTACCAACAAATTACCTTGAATAACTTTGAATAAAATGTCCAAAAAGAATTTAAATTTTATTAATAATACGATTGCTGCATAAAACTGTGTAAAATAATTCAGCAACCAAAAAACAAAATCCTTTTATAATTTTAAATAAAGTAAACGTAAAAAATAAAACCTTTATCCTGTTACAAAATATGATTCTACAAGTCTTAAGCTTGTGCAATATGACAATGCAACAGTACTTGCAAGTAAAAGACCTGAAGAGCCTGACAAACCAGTCACCGAACTGTTACTAAGAACCAACCCAGTATTTAAAATTATCAACATATAATCTCCCCAAGCCAATCGACCACCCTAGCAACAAAATTTACAAACGCTCCCAAAGCACATCTAAAAGGTTACCTCAAATCCGCCACATCGGGAAAGCGATCGTCGCAGACCTGGCACTGCAAACTCGCCCCCGGCCCGACCGTAAGTCCAGCCGTCGCCAAGGCGTTCAGCTGCTTCTGGGGTGGATTATTAGGAAAGGACTTCCTAGCCTTAGCCGGCTTCGTCGACTGCTGCTGCTGCTGCTGTGGCTGGGCAATGGTCATCGTGTAGCCAGGGCTCCTGGGCATCGACGTCTCGTCGAGGCTCGTGTTCCTCTGCAGGTCGGTCTTGAGCCGGTGATTGGAGCGCAGATGCCAGCCCCGATGGGTCTTCAGGGACTGCTCCTCGCGGAAGGTCTTGCCGCAGATGTCGCAGGTGTAGCCGCGGGCGGTTAGCAGGGTGGCCGTGCGACGGGGCATAAGTGGAGCGGAGTGACGCGTGACGGTGGCGCTGGCGGCCTTGGCGCGCTCGTAGTGGTTCTCCTTGTGGATGTTCTGACAGTGGAGGATGAGGTTGCCCTGGTAGGTGAAGGTGCGGGGGCACTTGGGACACTGCATCAGGGGCTTGCCCGTGGCCGCGGAGACCTGCGGCTGCGGCGGTGGCTGGAAATTGAGAAGGACACGTTCGAGTTAGTATTAGCATGGTGGGGGATATATGTATTACTGTCGATAGTATGTGGGTAGAGATCGTGGTATGATTTATTTGTGAACTACTGGAATTTTTATTTGACGTCAATTATAATGGCGTATTTTGATGTTTTAACGATATGACTTTACTCGAAGGACCTTACAATAACTTACAATTTATATAAAATTAATTTTCTTTTTAAAATACTAAGAGAAATACACAAAGGCAGATGGAAACATTAATTTTCTTTGCTATTTTATTGATTGTGATAAATAATGATATCTCCAAAAATATAAAGGAAGTTTTTATCACTGACTCTTTGTTATTCCACTACACTTAAAAAAAAAATTATAAAAACAAATAGTATGATTAACAAGAGAAGCTTAATATTATCAAAAAGATAAAGAAATTCATCAGCTTTTAAAGCAGTCAAATAGTTGCAGCTTAATGCTATATTTTGCTCCTAAATAAGTTCTAAGCGTTAAAGAATAATAACAAAAAAAAGTACAAAAATGAAGCTAAGAAATCAGATATCAATGTGTGAGATAACCAGAAATTTATATTTAAAAAATAAATATATTTATAAACTTAGGATATCTCAGGAATGTAAATAACATAAGATAGATGTGAGATATCAAATATTATTTAATTCCAGTTAGATTGTAAAAATTAGTATCTAAATTTTTTAAGTACAAGTAATTTATAATTACGTCTATACTTTCACACACCCAATGGTGAATGCACTTCAGAAATAAATTGATCATTTATAAATCACTTCATCGTGCTTAATAAAGAATAAGTTATCACTTTCAGGAATTGATTCCACTTTTTCATAGTAATAATTTAAGTACTGATTCACAATTGGGTCTGTGACGGTGAAATGCAGTTTCAAGTATTTAACAGTAATAAATCTGGTTGAATAAATAAATAAATAAATAAATAAGCAATACTTTATTAACCTGTGGCATCTGCTGATGATTCTTAACCTGAATTCCATGATCCATCTGCACATGTTCGTTATAGGCCTCCTGCGACTTGAATCGCCTCTTGCACTCGTCGCAGCTCCAGCGTCTCTTCTGCCTGATGTGCAGATTCCTCTCGTGTCTCTTCAGATTCGCGTAGTTCGAGAAGTTCTTTCCGCATTCATAACAATGATGAATATTACCCCCTGGATCCGAGGTAGCCGACATCGAGGACTCGTTGAGCGTACTGTGCGAACGCTGGCCCCTGCCGTACTCGACGCAGGAGCTGTTGGCGTTTTGCTCGCCCGCGTCCTCGATGCCGTGCTCCTTCATGTGTCCCTCCAGGGCCCCCGAGCTGCTGAACATACTGCGACAGATGACGCACGAGTAGATCTTCACCTTGAGATGGAGATTCCTGTGCTCGGTGAGCTCGATCTTCGTGGCGAAGCTCTCGCCGCACAGGGCGCAGTTGAAGGTCTTGTTGTCGCCCTGGTCCATCTGATTGTGCTCCGAGGAGGCGTCCAGCGGATCCACCGACATGGGGAACTCGGTCTCCTCCTCGGGGTGCGGCTGCTCGTTCGCGAGGGACTCGTTGACCTTGTCGGTGTCCTTGTCGGCGAGGACGCGGTGCGTCTCGTGGTGGGCTAGGTACTCGTCCGAGGTCGGGAATCGCGCGTGGCACGTGAAGCAGGTGATCTCGCGCTTCTTGTGATCGTTGAACACGTGGGTGTAGAACTTCTTGTAGACGAGATAGGTCATGCTGCAGTGGACGCAGCGATAGGAGGTGCGAATGTTGTCGGGCAGGGTGGAGCAGAGGTCGCGATGCTTGAACATGTTGGGCTTGTACCTGTAGATCATGCCGCAGAGGTCGCACATGTGATTGTGGGCCGGGTCGCCGTTCATGTAGGGACCGGTGAGATTGGAGATGGAACGCTTGGAGGGAGAGTTGTCCGCTAGGGGAGTCACCGCTGGGGCTGGAGTTATGGGCTTGAGTTTTGGTGGAGATCGCAGTGGTTGAGCTAGTTGCTTGTATTGCTTGTCGGCGTGCATGGCCAAGTGGGTGAGGAGCTCCCTTCGGTTGTTGAACGGTCGAAGACACATGTTGCAGGTGAAGTACTTTTCGTGGCCTACTTTGGGCACTACCAGGGCTATCTTCATGGCGCACTCGAAGGATGCGCCGCAGTGGAGTTTGTACATGGACCTGTCGGAGAACTCGGTTAGACAGGCTATGCAGGTGTACGATCGTAGATCGGGCATGTGCTGCCTGATGTGGTTCAGAGTGTGTCTTCTGTCGAAGAAGGTTTGCTTGCACGAGTAGCAGGAGAAGGTCTTCAGCTGGCCGATGATGTTCTTCTGCACAGGTGTTAGAGGATCGGTCTTTATCATTTTTTCGAATTCTGCGTCTTCGGGACTAATGCAATTTTGAGTATCTACAATTGGTTCCGCGTTATCTGGATGATGGGAGAGTTTTGATTTCTGCTTGTTCACCGGAGGTTGAGGTGGAGGCTTGACGACTTCGTTCGTTCCTGATAAACTATTGACAATTCCATGGTATCTAGACATATGCTGCGTGTAGGAATACTTTGAGTGCAAGAAAATTTTACAATGAATGCACTTTTTCTTGAATAGTCGGGTGCCCCTGTAGTGCGTGTGAGGTCCACGACGAAATTTCTTCTTTGGTCCAAATCTCTTTGGACCGAATTTTTGTGTAGAATCTGCTTCCATTATTCTGTCGCTATTGACAGTGTTAGCTACCGCCACTGCCATTGGATTGATCAAAAGTTCTCCGCTATTGACTGATTCAACATCTACATTACAATCATCCTCGTCTTCTGTATCTACAGGCTCACTTTTGATGCGTACCAATGGAGGCAAGTCTTTTTCTATTCTTTCATTCACTTTTGGTGGTTGCTCTGGTTCTGGCACTTGAGCCACCACCGTATTTATGGCTGGTGTAGCATTTTGTTCAGTATCAACATCCATACTGTTTGCAATTGGTGCAACATGGTTAGTCTGAAAAAAGTAAATATAGATTAACAAAAAGCAAAATAATATTATGTATACAGTAAAACATGTCATTTTTAATATCTTACAGTATTAGATTCATTTGTTACATTTTGTGCAGTGTCATCTGGGAATTCTACGTCCACTGGTTCTTCTTTTACAGTTACCATTGGCTGAAAGGTAATTAAGGTTTAATAATTTTTCCAAACAAGAAGCTTTATTAAGAAAACAAGGAAAATTAAATAGTTTTAAATAGTTTATAGCAGAGAATAGAAAAAATTGATAATTAAACACGTTTTGTATTTATGATATAATAATTATATTATTACAATAAAACTTACTAAGGTAGCTGTATTTTGTTTTGATGCTAGCCATTGCTGAAGTTTTTCTTGCGAACGCAAACATGTATCCTTGTATGAGTGCCATTGGTTTATATTCTTGATACAATTTGTACATACTAGCGTTGACAACTTATCGTTGGAAGAAACCTATATAGAAGAAAACAAATTGTTAATTGAACAATCAAAAAATACAAATATACCTCCACAAAAATATTGATGCCCTATATAAAAACTCACAAACTATTTGAAACTTTTTAATGTAGATAATAATATTTAATGTAAACAAAAAATTTTTAATTTCTTAAAACTTCAAAATTATTTTTATAAAACCAAAGTAACAGTGGTTTGTTATATTTAATTTATATTTGTTAGTGTCCATCATATGAATAGAGACAGTAAACAGATTGATAAATTTGTTTAATTTTTCAAAAAAAAGACAAATCTACAAAAGTTATAGCTTCATCAAGTTTCTTTGATAATGTTATACTGTTGTAATTAACGGTAAAGGCGTCAAGACTGCAGTATGACATAATGAAAATTCTTTTTGTGCTGTACTATTTTAATTTAAGCTGAATTGAAAAAAATTTGAAAAGGTCACAAAATAAATATGCTTTGATCAGCTAGAAAATGATATAAGAAAGAGCTCATGCAAATTTCCTATTGCTTTATCTAGTTTTTGCTCTTGTTATTAGCTTTTCACGATCGAATAATCTTGAAAATGGTCTTTATTGACTAGCATAAACTATTAAGAAATAGAATTTTGAATAAAAAAGAAAGACGTAGTTCTTAAGAGTCATGCCAGTGTTTTGTCATGACAGTGGCTTATCTTCCAGTTTAAGTTTTCTGATCGCTATCAGCAGATGCAATATTAATATAAACAATCAACAAAATACACTAAATCCCAGAAAACAATTGGTTTATTTACAATTGTCGTTTCCATTTTTTTTCTACAGATAACATTCCACCTCCTTATTCTACAATTCAAATAAACCTGACAACCATTTTCCTCTACTAGCAAGGCGGTTACTCCTTATCTCTCGGTTTCATCTTTGTTATCCCTATCACTAGCCACCCCAGTAATAAACAATCCCAAAGAACAATTACCTTCTCCACACAGCCACAAAACCACCCCTAGACACCCCAATC
Organism: Gastracanthus pulcherrimus; assembly: GCA_949152435.1. NCBI lineage: Eukaryota > Metazoa > Arthropoda > Insecta > Hymenoptera > Pteromalidae > Gastracanthus > Gastracanthus pulcherrimus. The sequence continues at coordinate 167,621,018 of OX424574.1, read as the reverse complement.
AAAAACCCCCAACACTCCCTCATCCTGCTCTTCAAAATCCCACTCGGCATCCTTCCCCCCTGCACATCCGTAACCTCTCATCACACATCTCCGGCCTCTCTCCCACCTAACCTCAAAGCCCCACATCCCGCACCGAATCCACCGGACGACAAACTCTCCCCGCACACAATTACTCTCCCCCCGGCTGTTGATAAACAATCATCCCCCCTCCGCATCGATATCCACCGACCTGAATCGCCAGACAGGAGCGTATCTTCTCGGCGAAGGGCACGGCTTCCTTGGTCGGCGGCACGCCGAAGATCGAGGAGCGCGTCGGGTCGGTGCTCAGGCAGAGTCGGCAGGCCTCGTCCAAGCCGTCGTCGTCGTCGGGTTTGCAGGCGCCTTGGCCGATGCCGTTCACCTCCACCACGTCCTGGACCGGCGATGCCGCGGCCGCTGGCACAGCCGCTGGTGCAGCCGCTGGTGCAACCTCTGGCGCGGCCTCTGCCGCGGTCGGCTCCTCCTCCATCCTTGGGACTTGGATCCACGATCGCGCGATGCGGCCCGATGGGAGGAAGGAATATATAGGCAACGACCGGCGAGCCGCACGCGCGCGTTCTCTCTGTCTCACTCTCTCTCTCGCTCTACTCCAGGAGGCGGTTTTGTTGTTCGCGCGACGTCGCCGACATTTGGCCAACACAGCGGAGCCTCGCGCACAATAATGTGTATGGTGTATGTACAGTGTGTGTGTGGAGTGTGTAGAGTCGCCTGGACGATGGTTCGCGGGGTTCCAGGCGTTCCGCCGACTGCAACGCCGAAGCCACCGACGTGTTTCTTTTTTGTTTGTTTTGCGTCGCGATGGGGAGCGGAACGATGCTGGGCGCATGCGCCGCTAGGAGGCGAGTCTAGTTCGAGAGGTGGGTATAGGTACTCGAGTGGTCAGTGTAGCGACTTTTGGGCTGTATGGGGTTTTATTGTTGCTTTGGGGTGAGATTGTTGATGGATTCTTTTTATGGGTAACTTTAGTAGTAGGATTTTAGAGGGTAGTTGGGAGTTTTTGGAATTTGTTTGGGGTGTTTGAGAGGAGGGAGGTTTGACCGAGGACGAAGTCAAAGCGAGGTGGAGACTTCCGGTGATTTTGGTTTGAAACGCTGGATTGCCGGCCGGGTTTGAACTGAAAGTCTGGAATCGTTCGTTCATTGGTACGATACGAGTGTGATATACGGAGAGTTTGCTGTATTATTTTTTAATTTTTATTTAATAATAATATGTTTTACGTAAATATACGTACATGGCGATTCCAAAATTAATGGATGTACAACTATTACCATTACGTAAAGTATGGAAGGGCAGAGAACAATATTGGCAAGAAGAAGTCATTTGTATGCTACTACTGTGCTTTGAGAGATGGAGTAACAACCATGTAAGAAGTTTGCAATATAATGTGTTTACCATCAATTCGAATTGCGTAGGCAAGGAGCCGATTAAATTCCAATGTAAAAAACATGTATAGAAGGTTATTATTGATTTATATTTGTATTTATAATAAAATCTTTATTATTTTCTATGTTTGTTTATAAATTAATTCAATCGTTTATATTGTTTTCAGAAACGTTTATTATTTGTGAAAGGGCCCATTTCAAGAGCTACTCCTATAACATTTGCGAGGATCTATCGAGAAACCCTATTATGATGCAGCTAGAATATTGGGTGTCAGTGTTTACAACGTGAAAGATCTACTCGAAGGCCCTCTCGAATACTAATAGCACGTTTATTGTACTTCTATATATCTGTGGCGAACCGGAAAAACGGCTTAAGTCGTTTAATGTTTGCACTGATATGCAAGATCGAAGCATAAGAGATATGCAGCCAAATTATATTTGTTAAATAAAGTATCAAATATCACTCTAATCATAGTAATTACACATAAAAAATACTTTTTATTTCTGAGTAACTTTACAAAAGAGTTGAGTTAAGTCGCTTTTCTGGAAAATGTGAACTTAAGTCGGTATGGGATTTTTTTTAAATTGGATTTTTTATTGTATATATTTTTTATATATATTAGAAAAATACTGCAACATCATATCTATTAGTAACAATAAAATACAATAAAACACAATTTTTAACTCTCCCCTCTTCCCTTACCACCAGAAAATACGCGCGGGCGACTTGTCGTAGCGAGTTGCAATAAGCATAATTTGAATACCTTGGCGTGTAAGTGACATTAGGTTATTAGATATCATTCATTAGTTTACTCTCTTATATTGTTTTGGTATAGAAAAAATCAGTTAAAACTTATGCAAAATAAAAGTAGCTGACCGATGATTGCGATATATAAGTAACTAATAGCTGATGTCAATGCTGTCAATGAACGCGGATTTAATGCCCCTCATGACAGCTATGAACTTCTGCGGACCATTTGCTGTGATGCAGGTTCTTTTGGAGAATGGAGCCGACGTTGACATGGAAGTCAAAGGGAAATTACCGTTACTTAGGGCACACGAAAATGTAATGTTTCGCGCACAGGACCACAATTCAGAATTGATCATGTATCTGTTGTTGAAGTGCGTCGCTCTTATGGCTTCGCAAGGCAGGTACTGCGTTCACAAGAAGAACATGAGATCAATAGAAGAAAATGTAATTCTCAGCAGCAAGTACGAGAGCATAAAGTCAACGAAGGTTTGCGACGAGTATTCGTTGACGTATTTTGTATATTAACAAAGTCTGCCCAAAGTTACGATGCTCTGTTACGTTGCTTACGGTACGAGGGAGTCACAAACGCTTGATCGTCCTGTATTCGCGAAACATGATTTCCCGAATTCGCAGATAAATTGAAATTGAACTACCGAAGAGTATCGCAGCTTCTGCAAATGATCGATAGATAACCAGCAGATGCACAGTGCTTTCGCATCCGTCTATGATATAACGGTAAAAATAAGCGAATATTTTTGTAACGAAGAGCTTGAAACTTATTTAAAAAATTAAAGTTTCCTTGTTTATACAACTGATTGTAGAATAATTAATTTATTATGGTTCAAAGAAAATTCAACATAATGCTATTCAGTCTACAGTAGGAATTCATACTTGCTGCTTATAACGTAAATTATATTGTAAATAATATGTATTTTGTGTTATTATGTAACACGTATATATTTTTAAAATAAAATCGTCACATTAAAAATGTATTATTTATGATAAAACAGTTCTCTTTATTTGTAAAATTTATCTTAAATTCGTAACTTAAACATTTAGAGAATAGACAAATTTCTAAGTGTAATTAGTTCTTATCAAGTGGATGATAGTTTATCGTGCTCGCAATGACATGTAAATTATGCTGTCATTGAGAGAAAGCTATATATATATATATAAGAAAATTTCTTTAAAAAGCAATTTTATCATACGTATACCGATGCCCCTTACGAAAACATTTCAGATTTTTCAAAAACACCCAGATCTTATAAGGAACCTGCTACAAAAATTATCGATTTTCAAATTTTCAGACAAAAACTATAATTTTCTCAGAGGCTTTAGAATAATTAATAATAATTAATAATAATTAATAAATAAGAAAGTGTTGGTATTAATCAGAAAATCTTGAAAGTGCTAGTTTTTTATAAGAGCCCTCTGAAAAGAACTAGGTGTCTTTGAGAAATCTGAAATGTGCTAGTCTTCGTAATGGACGTCGATATTGTTTTTAAAATCTTTTTACGTTAAAGCGCAAAGGTTACATTAGTAAATATATACATAATGTAATATTTAGTAAGATTCTCGGGTAAAAGAAATCCCTGTATGATCATACATGTAATAGATATACTAGAACATATAGGAACATACTAAATCATATAAAAGTATGCATGGACATATATGAGAGAAATTAAATAATATTTCATGAATTTTGCAATAAAAAATGAATTTTTGATCTGAATGATAAATTTTATCTTAAGAAAAGGAAAACAGGAAAAAAACATTCGTCTACTCCGAATCTTGAACCCGGAACTGTTTCCTTATAAGCAGTCGCTAAATATTGCAGACTATTTCAAGGTAAGTTATTTTTTTAAGTATTAATTAATCAATTTGAATATAAAACAAATTTCAAGTGTCGTTTTATATTATATTATTCATAGTAACTCCTATAATATTTTATACTTAATATTTTTGATACTGAAGATGTTTCATAATTGTTTTAGTAATTAATCCTTTTATGAAACTACCACTGCGATAGACATTATTTTAAAATTGATTTTATTGTAATCTTTAATTATTTCTTAATGTAATATGATTGTTGATTTAAAAAAACTACAATTCAAGAGCAAACTATAAATTCAAAATTGTTTTAAAAAACATATGATTGAATTTATATTTCTGTAGGTGTTTATTAGAAATTGAAAACAAAATTCCATACATAACAGAAGTTTTTTTATTTTACAAAAATTTGTATATAATTATAAACTTGTATCACATGAGAAACAACTTATTTAGAAATAATGAATTAAGATTTCAAATTGGTGACAGTACATAGCATCGAAATAAAACTATTAAATGTAATAACATCTCGTAAAGATAACATAATGTTTGAACTATATATAATTAATATAATGCAGAATTTTATATATTATTATTTATATTTATTGGGTTAAAAAGAATTTTAATCAAACTGTTTTTTAACGATGAGATCTTACAGTAAATAGTTTTTTTTACTATTTTGTGTATAGAAAATTCGTAAAATAAATGCTCAAATGTCACACAATTGATTAAAAATCATAAGTCACATATGATTTGTCATATTATATATATTTCATTGGTTCTTTTCATTATTATTTGACCAAATACTATAACACTTTTTACAACAATGCATTTTTAAGTTTCTAATCTTGTAGCAGTCTACATTTTGAGCTTTGACAGTTCAAATTTCACATGCAACAGTATATTCTTTATTATTATTTTGTAGCGTTCTGTTCAACATTGCAGCAAGATCATTCAGAAAAATACTTCTATATTTGTGTTTTTTAGTACAATTCGTTTGATAATAACAGACAATGTATATTTTAAATGTTATAAAAAATGTTTTGGCCTACAAATGAATTGTGCTTTTGCGTAAGTAAAATTATATCAAGTTTACATTAAAAAAATAATGTAATTTAATCTAATGGGTGCTAACATTCTATCTTTATCTCGCTATCATTTTACAGAGTAAATAGTTTTCGTCATTCTAATTAGGATAATCTTTGATTTATATAAAACAATCATCACTGGTTTCTTATTATTTAAATGAATATTTTTATAACTGTTTTTACAAATATATTTGCAATAAAGTAAATATGAATCTTGTTTTTCATTATTTTTATAAGCATTTTTTTACATCAAAAAGATTCGAAATATTTAAATGAAGCTTTGTCTTAAGCCAACTCTAAGAGTGTCTCATTATTTATTTATAGTGACCAATTATAATACTTAGTGATTACTCTCTAAAATATTAAGGTGATAAAGTACCTATGAATTTCGAATTTCTTATGGTTGTACAAAAATAAGAGCAAGTTCTAAAATAGTGGTGTTCTCTATATATATTTTTCTGAGTGTCGAATAATAGTGGTCGAATTTCCATCACATCCCTTTATACAATCCATCGCTTGGGTAGGTATCTAAATATATATTGATCCATACAGATTATACATCTTTCCGTCTGCCTTACATAACTTTTGATATATCTCTATCCAACTTTAACATTTGCGCGCCCGTTGACATACACATAATGTATATATATATATATATATTTCTACAGGATAGAACACGTATTCATTATTTGCTTCTGCACATATATATTTTTCCCCTACATATTTTTCTTCGCCAGCGAAATTTTCCATTTGTTTATATATCGTCAATTATACATATTCGTTCGTAAGGCCTTTGCATAAACAAACAAAAGGAGCCTCGTCAAGTTAATTTTTTGGCGCATAAGTGTATTATAGTATTCAAGCGGCTTCGGCTAGTATATAATCCGTTTGAAGCGGAGGCGCGCGAAACTCGCGCCCCGGCCAACGGTTTCCGGTTCGCCCCGTTCCCTCGTTCCGGCCGTACGAATCGCGGAGGACGGCGACAGACGTTGCCCGCGGTGCTCAGGTCGTTAGGCAATTGGAACTGAAGCAGGAATTCCGCTGAGTTTGATGCTGTCGAAGATAGTCTTGCACGTTGAATCTCGCCTCGTCCGCGTCACCGTTCTCTTCCTTCTTTGCTCTCGCCTTCAGCTCCCTAAAAGAGACGTTTCCGTCCTTACTTGTGCATTTTTTAATTGACAAATGGAGAATGTTAATGAATAATCTGTAATTCGATTTATGAACAACTGTTTTATATTTCGAGTTAAACGTTTTTTCAAGCTCGTGTACCTGTACTGTAAAAGTTTTAATAATATAAACTACTGTTTGTCATAAATGAATAAATGTTTATTAGTAGGTAAAATTGAATGCTTAGACAACGGCAAGAAAAGGATACCAAGAAAATATTAGTTACTTAAATTTGATGCCACTTGACCAATTTCATTCTGTTAAATGATAAAGATTATTCCTCGTAGTCCTTATTTATCAAATGCATCTATATCTTTGGAGACTTCTTGATTTTACATATAAAGTAACCGACAAAAAATCTATTTAATGCTCAAGTTGTTTAGCTAATGCACGCTTGAATTTACATTGACTTTTATAGTACACAGTTTTATTTTCCTTTTTTCTTTAACGCTCAGGCTGAAAATGCAGTTTATGGTCTTTACGCAGGCTCGCGATAAGTGCCCCCCTCCGGTCGAGATAAGACATTCTTTAACGACGTCTAATCGCCGCGCGCTCCACACACGCGCGAGCAAACACTTACCTGGCAACCGCGTGAAAAGCCAATTCGACATTGAGGCCGGTCTTGGCGGAGGTTTCCATAAAGGGCACCTTATACTCGTTCGCCAATCGCTGCCCGTCCTCTCGTCTCACGATTCGCTCCGAGCCGCAGTCGCACTTGTTCCCTGCAAAGGAATAATTTATTACGACGCGTTGCAAAGTAAAATTTATGATACAAATTCAAAGCATTATTCATTCGAGATGCAGTCGGACTTTGACAGTTCGAACATCGATAAACTCGCGGACCCAGCTGCTGTTCAGATAAGAGTAATCCCTGATCGGATCTTGTTGCTATACATAAAAGTAAATTTTACTTAAATTTCGCAGACTTTATAAGTCTATATACACATTTTTAGTCAATAAAATCTTTTTTTTAAGTTTTAAAAAGAATTTTGATATTAAGTTTGGAGTAATAATTTATGTAAAAAACATAATCAAAAATTGGTTTCTTATTAGAAATTGGTCTATTATTTCGAAATTTTTGATAATTCAAAGTTAGAGCTTGAATTCTTCCACTTTGAATCCCGATCTATGCACAGAGAGAATTTTTTGATAAAAATTGCCATAAAAATCATTGTAAACGTGAGATATTCTGACTTTAGGGGAAAAAATTACCCTAATGAACATTAAAACTTACATTACTGCACGGTAAAAATTGCTCAAATTCACAATAAAATTTATTATACTGAATAATAATTGTTATTGCTCATTAGGGTAATCTTTCCCCTGAAGATAGGATATCCCACATTTACAGTGATTTATACAGTCATTTTTATCAGAAAATTCTTTGTGTGCGTTCTTCGCTATAGCCAGTTTGAAACCAGCGTAGCTGCTGCTGCGAATCTCACTAACTATTAAGCCAGTAAATGGAAATTTTTAATAATTCCACATAATCTACATTGCTTTTTATTACAAAATTGTTTAGAGGGTCGAGTTTGCCACAATTGTGGATTGTACTGTACTTTCAGAAAAGCTGTGAAACTTGGTAGAAAAGCCCTGCATAATAAAAAGTCGGTATCACTCGCAATAATCCAAGTAAAATTAATTGCATGTAGAGAAATAAATGAAGTTTTATCTATTTAGCCATTTAAATTAAGCCAATTAATTAATACTAATTTTGACAAAAACACGAAAAAATCAATTTTAATACTTGTCTATGTAAAATTATAAATTCCCTAATTATATTTCAAATTAATTGTTGTATAAATATATTTTCTCATATCTATATGCATATTATATATACACAATAGGATTCAAGTCATGTTTTATTTCAATTTTATTAAAAATAAACTGATAGGTATGTATATTCATTAAAAATTAAGAAATAACTATCTGATCGCCTTTTTACGTTTGAAATAACAAGTAAATTTGTTTTTATGCTATTCGAGTTATTATACTTTTCAATATTTTAATACATGGAAGTTATAAATAATAAACAATAAGAACAGAAATTCATTAATAGATAAATGTAATTAAATTTCATAAATTTTACACTTTTTCGCTATTTTGCTAACATATGTATAATCATCATCGGAGAATCTAAAAATATTCTTTTTCGTTCTTTTCTAATTAAATTCATTTGGAGCTTTGATTTTGCATAAGACTTATGTTGAAAACAATGTCTGAATATCATCGACCTTCGGCCATGTAAATCCTTCTTATTGCGAGACATAAATTTTGCGATTAATTCATTACTTTTAGTTTCTACAATTAATCCAGGATACCAGATTCTATCATAAATAACTGCAATCCAGTCAACTTTAACAAAATTATATGAAATTTCTTGTAGAATATTTTGTTTCGCACCTTTTCTTTTATTCAAATAAATTATTGTACTATTAATGAGACTATAATGAACGCAATAAAAATGCGTTCAGTAATTGACCGATAACGCGACGGTTACACGACATTTTTATGAATATGCCTATACACTCGCGAGGTTGGTAACAAAGATTTAGTAAACTCAATCGGTAAGGCAGGTTCGTGCATACTCGTGTGTTTGGCCGCCGCGCCATATCCTTGAAGTTAGCACTATGAGATTGATGAACATCATCGCTATAGGCGTTAAGGCATTCGGTAGAATGGGAATTGAGTGAACGGTGAATTGAGTTGACAGATTTAGTTTACGCAAATGCATGAATCTTCTCAATTTACAATGAATGTACATACCTATCAGTTTAGTTTCAATAAAATTGAAATAAAACATTATTTATACAAAAATTACTTTGAAATATAATTAGGGAATTTATAATTTTACATAAGAGACAAGCATTAAAGTCGATTTTTTCGTGTTTTTATTAAAATTAGTATGTTTTGTTAATTTTGTTTGAAGGTATTACTAAAAGTACAAAAGGGGCTTTCATAAGTGAGAATTATAATAGTTTCGTAAAAAAGTATATTCTTCTAGCAATAATTCAATTGCATATCCATATTTATGTGCCGTGCCAATAAAAAGTTATAAGTACATCAATTTGTATGTTTCTTTCGAAAAGCAACAAATTTTACGCATAATTCTGAGACAGTAATGTGGCTGTAGAAAAAGTATACCCCTCGCTGGGATTTGGTAAAAAAAAATTGGTCCGAAAGTTATGCCCTGAAAAAAAATTAGAATTTTCGAACCGACTTATTGCAAATTTTCTGTGGATTTGCACATATATATTGTGACAATGGATGTTGAGAAGCGCTGTGCCTCTGCTGCTAGCGTCCTCTAATTATAAGATAGTGTCATGTTTATGCGCGAAAGTATCACAACTCTGGTTTCTTAGCAGTGCACGCAAGTAAAGAAACCACTTTTGTCAGCGAGATATGAGCGAAAAAAGAATCATACACGGAGAGAATTTTCTATTAAAAATTATGACGAAATTCGCTGTAAAAATTACCGTGAATGACTATAAAGCGGGGACACTCTAACTTTCCGGCAGTTTTTATTGATATTTACGATAAATTTGACCGTACTGAAGGGTAAAATTTGCTTGCCGCAGAGTAAAAGTTCCCTGTACGAATCTTAGAGAAAGCCAAAATTTGTGGTAAAATTTGAACGAAATAATTTTTAAAAATCTGAATTTTCTTTCAATTATTGTAGCAGTATCATTAATACTTAAATAAGTACATTTATACACATTTATATTTGAGTTAACCTAAAATATGTACAAGCTCATTTGTTTCCTTTATTAGCTGTCTTCTTTTTCTCAAATCAGGTAAATTTTACCATTCAGTGCGGTAAAATTTATAGTCTATGCGGTAGAATTTGTAGTCAATGAGATAATTTTTATAGTAAAATATCAGGAGAAAGTGCCAGAAAGTAGGAGTGTCCCAGCTTTATAGTTATTTACGGTAATTTTTACCCTGAATTTCGTTATAATTTTTATTAGAAAATTCTCTCTGTGTACGATACATAAAATTGTCGCTTTTTTACGTACTTTAAGATACATGTGCCAGCTTTTACTGTAGAATTTATTTCGATGCGAAAATTTCAACTTTCGTTGACGTTTAGCGGTTGGTAAAGTGGTCATACGAATGCATTGGAAGGCTAAAGCAGCGGTTGTTTCTTCAAAATTCCTAGGCCTACTTATTCCAATATATCGACACCAAGACGTACGTTACTGCACCATGTAGTTAAATAACACATAAAGGAAGTCTCTGCTACATTGACTTACATATGACTTTACAAAGTGGCCAATTTCTAACTACTTACAACTTCTTTAATTAAAATTCAGAGCGTAAATATTTTTGCAAAGAAACTCATGAGGTATTAGAGTTAAAGATTCAAATAACATGTCTCAATAGTTTCCAAAGCCCCAAAGCCCGATATATATATATATATATATACTGGGAATCGAAAGTTCCTTAAGATAGCCACATTACCTGCACGCCCTTTATGTTTCAAAATTAATCCGAATAGATTTCTAAACTATTGTTCGCGCATTTCCCAAACTGTCAGGTATCTCAAACACTCAGCGCGTGTACACTTCTCTAAGAAAATAAAAGTCGCATTGTGCTAATATAGTAATACACCTCGTAGACGACAATAAAATCCATTTAACAAACGCCTCTAACTCCAGCGTCCCAAACCCACTCGCAGACATTTTTCCAATCAGGCACGGCCGATTTCTTCTCTCGCATTCCCAACCGATGCACTCCACTCTAGTGTCTATATCCCCTTCGCTCGCTCGTTCGCCTCTATTATATAGCCGATGACCGCCAGGTATTTTTAACGCGCGCTGCAGCAGCGGCGCGCAATACTCACCCAGCAGCATAATGACGACGTCGTCTTGAGCGTATTCTCGGATCTCGCCCAGCCAGGCCCTGATGTTATCGTAGCTCTGCTTGTTCGTCACGTCGTAGAGCAGCAGTAGCGCTGGAGGGCAGCAGAGAGAAAGAAAAAACGGATAAGCTCATCGATTGTACGGTGCATCTTGATGCTCGAGTATATATAAGCTATGAACGAAGCCTGTCAGTCTCGCGAGAGGTGCAAAGGCCAAAGCGAGCTGGAGCTGCGCGACATTTGCATAAGAAAACATAACGCGTGGTATGCGCGAGTAATTGTCCGTGTGCGATGGTTACGCGGCGACTGCGAAAGCTCGACGAAAATGTGCGGGTTGTACGCGTGTGACGCCAACGCGCGAATGCGAATAACGCATGATTTAAAGATTTTTCTTTTATTTTTAATTTGATTGCGGGAATAGAGCCAAGGATTCGATAAATCACGATGCTCGGCTGATATGATAGCATGAAGTGCGATTGAGTATAATTGCTGTGTTTACACCACGAAAAGAATATTACTGTGGTTAGCGTAGATATAATTTACTATTAATATAAATATTTTTTGATAAACGTCGTTCGTTAAATGTTATAATAATATTTGGAGAGAAATGTTGTCTTTATGAACCAATATTTTCTTAACTTGAGAACAATGATCTCTTTCTTCGCAAGCTAGAACGGAACGATAAGGATTGTTGTTTTATATTATTAGTGAAAAAATTAACGAGAAAGTAAAAAACAAGAAACCTAAGGTAGAGGAGAAATTGTGAATTTGTGAAACTACCTACCAGATCACATTAATAAGATTCAGACAGATTCTACCAGAGACACAGTAAGCGAATTTTATAGATGAAACACTTTAACTGAGCCAAAATAATATGCGTAACAAATTTATATAGGCTAAAGAAAGCAAAAGATCGGGATCCACATCAGTACACGAGATGATATTTTTGACAAGGAGTACAAAATTTTATTTCGGCGAAATTTACTCAGAAAATTCACTAATAGAAATGACTGTTATATACCCGTGGAAGAAAGTTTGTACCGAGTCTGGCAAAAGTCTGGCTATGGCTACTACCTGACTTTTTGCAAAAATGGCAAAATATAGCCATTGCATTTTGTTAAGTCTGCAGTAACATAAATATATATTTTTTTAATATTTACATTAATTTTATAAAAGATTGCAGTATCTAAAAGAGAAATTTCCACTGTTACATCGAAACTAAAACTATTACATCAAACCCCCAATAATACGAATAAATGGAAGGAATCGAGATTTCATTATTAAACCTTTCATTCCCGAATTATTTTCTAAAAATCGGATTGATTCTACAAAAAATTAATTGTAAAAAAAATAATTAATTCAAGAAACGCTTTCCTCTTAATTACGTATATTCTCCATATTTTGTATGACTTCGGCCGATATTAACAATGAGTCTACTATTTTAATTACTAAAAACTAAGTTTTTTGTAAGATAATGCAACAAAAGTCTGGCATATCGTCTCGCATAGTGGCCGTAGTAAGACTTTTACAACACCTTCAGAGCCAGATTTGTACCAGATTTTCTTTTACACGGAAACATAGTAGAGACGAAACAGTCTAACATAACGGTAAACATTAATGATATTTGTATCATCATTAAGCATGCACAGAGAATTTTCTGATGGAAAAACCGTGGAAACACGGTAAACTTAAATAGAAAAAATTGCCCTATTTCACGATACAATTTATTCTGCAGAAACTTATATTTACCGTGTTTTTCACGGTAATTTTATTATAGAATTCTCTCTGTGTCGATATTTTAAGAGCAAATATGCAAATTTTTACTCATCAAATTACATAAAAAGACGAGTAAAAGGATGTAAAATTCTATATTCTATCCAAATGCCCAATGATATTAACAAATATAGGTAAAATCCTTTTCTCAGTGTTAGTGTAAGACACAGCAATAACGCCAATAACTAAAACAATTAATTCTTTTAAAACGATACTACTGCAGTACTTGTAAATCGAAATTTTGTAAACGCTCGTAATATTTCATTAATTTTATCAATACATTAAAATTTAAGAAAATCGAATGAACTATCCTTAACCTTATATTACGCAATATGATATCTAGATCCTAATAATAACATAAACGCTATAACGAAATTATTTAAAATTTTATAACGACTTAGTTAAACTATCTTATGATTGTTAAATCACCCAAGTTTGCAAATGACTCGACATCTTGAATCTCTCGCAAGTTCGATACATCTGTATCTCGGTACATATATACACATCTAAAAATCTCGTTAAAGTTCCACGGTACTCGTAATGCGCACATCTGCAGCGCAGTCGGCGAGAATCGCGCTACCTTATGCGCGCTGCGAACTTCGCGCTAAACTTCGCAATAAAATTAGCTATGTTACGCTCGCGAGCGAGAGACGGAGTTTGATTGTTTGACACTGCGTCGAAAGATATTGTTCTTCGGCGTGGATTCCGCGCGCGCGTCGCTTCCCTGCGTGCGGGAGATGCTCCACTTTGCAAGCGTCGAATCTGTACAGCGCGTTTCTACCTTGCCGCGCTATATAAGTATGCAGAAGACGAGAGATTGCCGCTCTCTTATTAATTCATCCGGGCGCTCGGGACTCATGCACGCGAGGCACTCCGTATAATTTCATCTTATTTTCCGTATGAATAATTCGGAATGCGCTCGTCAATGGACGCACGCGCGCGCGACGATTTGAATAACGCGCGAAGGAGGTTTCTTCTTTTTTGGTCAAGTGGCAAAGCCGCGAGTTTTGTGCGACGCGAGAGCGCTTCAGCGAAGTGGAATTTAATTTCAATTTCGATTTTGCCGCTTTGTTCTTTGGTTGGTTTTTGTTTGAAGTGGAGGTTGGGATTGCGCTCCTCGAGACTTGAAGTATAATGATACGCAGAGAGGAAAAATTACGGAGGTGAAGGATCTTTTACCATGTGCGTCACGGTAGTAAGCATGCGTCACGCTTCGAAACCTTTCCTGTCCGGCAGTGTCCCATATCTGAAGCTTGACCTGGCTGTCGTCCACAGTGACCATTTTGTTCTGCAAGAAAAATATTATATTTAATCTGACGTGTTTAAGGTTAAAGCACTGTGTTTGTGTACTCTGAGTATATAGTTATTGTTTTTGTTTTACTGCTTGATGTCTGATTAATATGGACAATGATGATAAAATGGCAGTGACGTTTAATGTAATGATTTGTCAGATTTATATTAGAAACATTGTTTTTTTATTATATTGTTAACATTCAAGAGCTATAGTATGTCCGATTTTATTTAGTTCGCAATTATAAGTTTCTATATTCAGTTCTATGTACATAATAATAAAGAGAATCACCCGAAAATCGATGCCGACAGTGGTAATATAGTTTCCGGATAGAAACTGACCATCACGAAATCTCGTGAGAATGCAGGTCTTTCCTACTCCGCTATCGCCCAACAGCATGACCTATATGTTCGTGAAAATTATTAAAAATTATTAGAGAAACACACTTTAATATTCATGAATGCAACGAGGGTCTTCGAAGTAGGTATATATATATATATATATATATATATATATATATATATATATATATATATATATATATATATATATATATATATAAACTGCTAAAGCAAGGGAGAGTATATTTTATCCCGTTTCTATATAATTTTAAATTTACTTTTGAAAAGATTCTTCTTGTACTTAAGTATATCAAAGGATGCTTTAATAAGCTGTAAACTTTTTTGACTAAACTACTTCTCCATCACATACCCTCATTATAGCATTTTAGCTTCAGTTACCTTTTAGTTGCTTTTTTCGTAAGATCTTTTTAATAATTCTTCAACTTTTGATAGGTTTATAGATTAATATCCAAGCTTTAATATTTTCAAAACTTCCAATTTATCGAACCATTAATTACGTGATGAATAAAATTTAGGATAAATATATATATATATATATATATATATATATATATATATATATATATATATTTATCCTAAATTTTATTCATCACGTAATTAATGGTTCGATAAATTGGAAGTTTTGAAAATATTAAAGCTTGGATATTAATCTATAAACCTATCAAAAGTTGAAGAATTATTAAAAAGATCTTACGAAAAAAGCAACTAAAAGGTAACTGAAGCTAAAATGCTATAATGAGGGTATGTGATGGAGAAGTAGTTTAGTCAAAAAAGTTTACAGCTTATTAAAGCATCCTTTGATATACTTAAGTACAAGAAGAATCTTTTCAAAAGTAAATTTAAAATTATATAGAAACGGGATAAAATATACTCTCCCTTGCTTTAGCAGTTTATACCGCAATTAAATTTTTCTCCTCCACTGAACATTTTTTCGACTCGATGTATGCATACCGAAAATTAATGTAAATACAATGTTAATGAAGTTAATTCATATAAAGTATATGTTCCTTTTCATTTTGTTGACCATGTTATTTATTTAAATAAATTGATAAATAAATATTAATAAATATCAATATTTTATCCGCTCGTATACTTATAAAACAATGTTATATTTCTCAATCGAAAGTAATTATTAATTCCAAAATAGTATTATTGTATCAGACATTTGAATCGAAACACTTACTGTGCAAGATTCTACGTGCTATATCAATTTGCATGATTCCTTTTTGTAAAAAAGTTGTTGTATAACAAATTAATAAACAAATAGTTTGTATTTGCAATGTATTGTCTTAAATGCATCTGTAAAAACAAATAAAATAGATTCTTTCAATTTAACATACCGGTTGTATACTGAGAAAAAAATATCATTCCCAACAAAATAAAAGATCTCGAAAACTATTTATTGCAAATATCCAAAATCTCCAATTCGAACGCGCAAATGAAACACTACTATGCATCACCCTCCTCTCGCCACACTACAACCCATACCCCTCCCGACATCAAGTCAAAAAAACCATCTCTAGCCGGTCTACAACAAATTCTAGCCTCCCCGAAGACCGTCGTTGAAAAGCGCTCTTAGTAAAAGGTATCCGGCCTGCAGGCGCAGCTGCCAGGTATATAATAAGCCAGCTCCGGCAAAGACAAAAAAGTCAAGACAGAATGAGAGAGAGAGAGAGAGAGAGAGAGAGAGAGAGAGCAGAAGGGGGCAGGGCACACACACACACATACACACACACCTTGCAGTGAAGGTCGCAGTGCTCGGGTGTGGCCTGATGGGCCGAGCAGGCGCTGTCGTTCGAGGACTGGCGGCGCGGCGCGTACTGGTGGGGGACGGCGCCACTGGCACCGGCGGCCGGGCCCCTGCCGCTGCCGGCCGCCGTGGTGGGGGCCGACCAATCGGAGCCGCGCCGCGCGGGCCCCTGCTGCTGCCGCGCAGCCGCCTCCTGCGCGCTCATGAAATCCTGCTCGCCGGAGCACCAATTTGCTCTTCTTCTTCTCGACCACTCCTTGCGGCGCGACGATTGCCGATTTGCGCTTGGGACGTGCGGCTGGGTGCCTTATGTGCACCTCGGGGCCCCCTGGTGCGCGCGATTATACGACGATCTTTCTGTTCTTTCTTTCTGCTTCGCTTTGGTGCGAGGCTTGTGGTGTGTATGTGCGCACACGTACGCGAGCGCGAACGAACGCTTGGATTATGTATGTGGCAGCGGCGGATATCGGCGAACGCAGCCAGACCGAGAAGAGGTCAGTCAACCTTGGTCGAGCTGCTGCTGCTGCTGCTGCTGCTGTTGGGTTGAGTGGAGTAGTGGAGAGAAGGAGGAAAAGGACGCTAAGCAGCGAGCACGGCTTACTTGTGCACTCGCGCACTGTGCGGAGCTGCGGGCCCGAGCGTCGCAGGAGCGTAATGACGAGGTGCGGTGCCCTTGTGTTGAGATGTGATTGGAATTGGTTTTTTAATTTCTTGTGTTGACATTGATTGGCGCATTGTTTTTCCTACATTGCTTTAGCTTTGTTTTGCTAATAGGATTTTGTTGAAGAGTCTTTTTGTAATATTGGATTTATTTGTACAGTGAAGTGTCGCAATATTTTGGCACGGGTAAAGTTACGTTGGCTCGGCTTGCTTTGGTTTATCTAAAAAAAGAAGTTCATAAAATAATTCTGTATTATAAAAAGCAAAAAATATTCCACGGGCGGTCTATGTTTGTGTATGAAATAAGAAATTCTGTGCTTGCATTTTTTAGTAGTTTTTGTTGCAATGCGAAGTGTTTATTTTTAGTTTTCAATCGTACTTGGCCGTTTGACTTCAGAGTCATAAAGAAAGTATATGAAATTGTTCAATGAAACATGTTTATTCCTTATTCAAATCCATTAGTTTCCAGATATAGAAGACAATCGTAGAATTCGCGTCTGTAAATCTCACTAATAAATTACGAAACCTATTCATTGTACGTGCAACGTTGAATCGATATATACAAGTGAAAGCAGACGATGAGAATCAATTTCCACAAGTTTCCTTAGCCTTGCAATAACTAGAACCGCCTTGGAGCTTCTCTTTAGAAGTGCATCAAACATCTTGGTCTTTTCACACGCCTAAACTATACAGGCGTGGGAAGAAAACTATTGCAATATTGATTCCATGGCAGTTACTTTCTGTATCGATCATATTTTGTGCTCAATGCGCATTTATTTATTTGATTCAAGTTTCGTGCATTGAGTACTGGTATTAAGCGGGGCTAAGCGGGACTTTAAATATAGTAGACAAAAGAATGTTTCTTTATATATATGCATATGCAGATTTAAATTAGGGAGACATTTAGATCTAAATATAAAAACGCTGGGTTGTAAAACAAAGTTTTACAGAGTCAATGAGAGTATCAAATACTGTCTAATTTATTTGAATGTTGAATTCTGTTGATATATCAATAGAATTCAATTATGGTATACCTTAATCCAAATTCAGAGTGCAAAAAACAGAAGGTAGAAAATTTGCACAGTATCGTCTAAAAAAAAACTTTCTAGCAACAAAGGAAATTACAACGCGCCCGTAGACAAACGAACTTCGAATGGTATTACAACGTCCATCCACGAAAAATCGATCGAGCCATTAATGAAACAAAAAGCATGCACGCGCGCGTGCTTCTCCTTTGTAAAGCAGGGGAGCAAAGCCACGGTTCACCGGAAATAAAGCAAGGCAAAGCAATTAACGGTCGAAACGAGTCAAGTGCGTCAGTCGTCGTCTATGGATGGTACACACATTGGTTTGTATATATGCGCGACGGACGTGCGCGAACTTTTGGAAGTTTTGCGGTCGCGAGGTGCCCACCAAGCGCACAATGCTTTTCCAAACCGCGTCAAAACGCTGCATGGCGAAACTAAGTGGAATATTCGCGCTAATGGACGATTGCTTCATTTTCGTTGGTTTGCTGTAAAAGCGAAATTGATAAACTAGATGGCTTTTAAATACATTGTTGCAGTGTGTGCGCGCGGACCTTATTGTTTCGAAACTTGCCACCGTGATGGATTATTGAGGATGCGCTAGCAGAATGCGGTGAATTAGCGTAATGAGCTTCGTTATTAAAATTAATGGAGATTGGGTTGCGGTTGCAAAATGTATAAAATTTATAAACGATTTTGTACTCGATTTTGTAGCTGGACTTTAATCTAATATAAACTAGGTTTGAAGTAAATTGTTGCGATATCTTAGAAATACACGGGTAAAATAATAATGAAAGAAATCAAGATGCTAATTTACATAAATAAATATTTTTACGTTTTAAACTTAAGTATACATATATTCGACCTTAGTGCGGCATAAGTATATCGACTTTATCGTTCTAGGTTAAAGCCGTAATAAAATCAATATTTATGCGCTACTCTGTTGTTTCAATTCGAATATTCGATTAAACTTTGAGATTAAATACAAATTATATTATAATTTTTAGAGTTGGTGGATATAAAGTATACTTACACTGCTAATTTTAGAATACCACCGTTTGATGGAATACTTCGTAAACACATTTATATAATGTTAATCAAGATTACTCAGAGAATTTGCTGATAAAAAATTAAAAATTATAATAAATGCGAGATAGTCCGACTCCTCGGCAAAAATTATGATTTAAAAAAATATTTATTTTTACCGTGTAGTCAGCATATCCCTTATTTACTATGATATTGACAGTCATTTCTATTATCAGAAAATTTTAACCGTGCATTTTAAAATGTCTATCACTAGGTTTATATACCGAGTAAAGAGATAGTAATGGATATAACATATACACGATTAGTAATTCGAGGACGTAGAATAAAATGGGTTACAGTACCTCACAGGCAAGGACTCAACAAAAATCTGCCTGAAAATAAATAAAATTTCACGTAACCTCAAGTGTATAATATAAAAACATGAAAAGCCCAAACAGTGAATAAATAGTATTACTTCCGAAGCGACTACATTAATGTCGATTGGTTTATTACCTAGAAAACGTACAAAATTGATCAAATTAGCTATGAAAAGTATGTTTTTTAAAAGTGAAATACTTGCTTTGTTCAATTCTAAATTCAGATTTTAGAAATGTTGTTAACCAGACTTAAATATGGCAGTTCAAAGCAGAGAAAATATGTATAATAAAAGTAAATTTTGGATTACTTTAAACGGCCATATTTAATTACGATACAAAATTTTCAAAACCCTGATTTCAGATTCGGAAGGAACAAGTCTTCTTTTTGCAGAAACAATAGTTTTCTTTATTAATTTGATTCATTTTACACACTTTTTTATACTAAAATCAAATTGACACTTTTTAGGCGCGAAACAAATCGTTATCAATAAGGTAAGGAATAATGAGCTATCATCCCCGATGTAAAAATTCTGCATTGTAAATATATTAATTAAGTTCTAACAACGTTTAATGTCAATCACCATAAGGTGGGTGCAGACAATACGGCCATGCAGGTAATGTGGCCACTTACACGTATTGTGACAATAGATGTTGAGAGACGCGGTAACGTCGCTGCTATACCGCCGTGTAAGTATAAGATAGTGGCATGTTTACACTCGAAAGCATCAAAACTGATTTCTTAGCAATGCATGTATGTAAAGAAATCACTTATTTTCAGCGTGATATGAGCGATAAGAATATCATACGGTAACTAAAATTGTAGCTCTTTTTGTGTACTTTAAGATGCATGTGAGTTTTAGCTGTAGTTTATTTTTTTTTACGAAAATTGCAACTTTCGTTGACATTCATCTGTTGGTAAAGTGGTCATACAAATACATTGAAAGGCAAAATGCAATCGACGCCGGGGGTAGTTAAATATCCGGAAAGATAAAATTGCATAAAAGTAAAATTTGGAAAGATATTTTATGGAAAATGGAAAATTCTGAAAAGTTAAATTTGGAAAGAAAAAAGTTCGGAAAATATTAGTATTGAATATAAAAATATTGAAAGACGAAAGTATAGAAAAAGAAAATTTGTAAGGGTGAAAATATGGAAAATCAATAATTTTATAGATTAGAATATTGAAAATTATTAATTTGCTTTTATCTTTAAATATACGGGTATTACTGCCCTTACCAAGTTAGTGAGTTGCATATCAACTTTTCAATATTTTAATCTATAAAATTATTGATTTTTAATATTATGGCTCTACAAATTTTTATTTTCCATATTTTCACCCTTACGAATTTTCTTTTTCTATACTTTAGTCTTTCAATATTTTTATATTCAATACTAATATTTTCCGAACTTTTTTCTTTCCTAATTTAACTTTTCAGAATTTTCCGTTTTCCATAAAATATCTTTTCGAATTTTGCTTTTATGCAATTTCATCTTTCTGAATATTTAACTACAAAATTCCAAGGCCTACTAATCCAAAAATATCGACACCAAGGCGTACGCTACGGCACCATGAAGTTAAATAACACATAAAAAAGTCTCTGGTAGGCTAGTCTTGACTGTTTTAAGCACTTACTATATGACTTTATCATAGGAACTGATTTACACTGTTGTTAAAGTGGCCAATTTATAATTAAAATTCAGAGAATACATTTTTTGCAAAAAAGTTAAAGGTCCAAACAACATGTCTGAATAGTTTCCGAAGCCCCAAAACCCGCTATATATCTACTGGTAATCGAAAGCTCCGGTGATCACTTTACCTGCACCCCCCTTATTTATTTCTCCAAGTGCACTGAGATATGCATTCGAATAAATATTTATTTATAGTTTAGTGAAAAATCTTACAAGCAGCTAATAACTAGTTCTAAAATTGTTCCACTTGAAGTAGCCACTTGACTACGAGGGACATTAATTATCCGTCAAACATCTATTTTCCCAATCAGCAAACAACTCCGCCGCATTCAATAACCGCATCTCAACTGCGCCCATAATACTTAACAAGCGCAAAAAGAAGCCAAAAACAAGAACCCCTCTCACAAAAAGCATTGACGCGACCCCCCACGCGCGCGCGCAGCAGCAAAAAACCAGCGCCAAACCGTCCCAGAAATAAAAGTCATCGATGAGACCCAGACCACGATCGGTCTCCAGCTCTCCACTCGCACACGCGCACTTTTTTGCCCTCTTTATCCCCGGGCCAACGGCGCTGGCGCACCATAAAGAACATAATAGTCTCTCTCTCTCACTCTCACTCCCAAGCTCGTGCATGCTACGAAAGCAGAAGATCGAGCCGCGCGCAGAGAGAGAGAGAGAGAGAGAGAGAGAGAGAAGAGCGACCTGCCCACTCTTCCGCCAGGGGCCCACCCACGTTTCGGCTGCAGCTCTATACACAGCTGCAGACCGAGAAGCGAGAGAATACGACGAAGAAAGAGCCGCATCTCGCCTCTCGGCGGAGTCTCGCTCCGAGTTAGCCGCGGGACCCCTTGGCAAAGCGTATACCTATATACGGTGTAACGCCACCCGACTAGTGGCGCCCTGAGCAAGCGCGCGGGGACCCATCGCATCAGCTTATGCGCATGTAATAATATTCCCTCTCGCGCGTTGGCTTTCCATTCTCTCGCTTGCTCGTGCGGTCTTTGTGCAGCGCGGGGCACTGACACCATCTTGTCACGTGACTCACGAGACTGCGCTCGCCTGGCATGCTCGTTGTCTATGTGCCTACTCGTTGGAGGCTATGTACGAGAGAGAGAGAGAGAGAGAGAGATACGAGCGTGTGTGGGTATGTAATGTAACGTTCGCGAGGCCGAGAGAGCCTTGATTCGAGTCGTTGTATCTCGCGTATGAGCTATTTGAAAGATGAAAAAAAAATGCTAGCGCGTATTTACGAGGCAGCTGGGTGAGCTGTGGTGTGCAGCGAGTGGGATATCGCTGCTGCTGATGCTCGTGTACGAGGTTTGTAAGGTGCGTTATGTGTGGATGCTGTGAGTTTCTTTGTTGCTGGATCGGGGTTCAGTTTTGTGGGATGGTTAATTTTTAGTTATGAGGGGGTTTTCGTTTGCGATATGGTTGTGTTTGCGTTAAAGGCTTGTGGTAAAAGTTGTGATTGGTGGTTGCTTTTCGTACAAGATGAGCTGAGGTCGAAGTACAACGGATTTCACTTTGTGATGAGATTGATTTACGATAAACTAGATTTTTAAGGGATATGACTTTTGGTTTGTAAAGATGGTTCTTCCGCACAGGTATGCACTGTGCAGGTATTTAATGCGGTACCTTAATTTTTTTTATAGGTTTTTAGATTAGAAAAAAACTGTTTTATATCTTGTTAACGATTATTGAAAAAAGAAAATAAATTTTTGATAAATTTCATTTTTGTGTTTCTTTATTTTAAGGCTAAATTATGTCTTAGAACTTCTAATGACTTACAATTTTAAAAAAGAATTCGAATTTATATATAAATTGTTAAATATATGAATAATTTTTTCTTAAATTCTTTTGAGAAAATATATTAATATATACTGCACATTAACGCAAAGTAAAATAGCGATTGCCGAAAACCTGATTTTTTAAATTAATTATATTGCGCGTTTGATGATCGAATGACTTGACTTAAATTTTTTGAAAGTTGTAATTTATTTATATAATTAACAATGTATTTTAATTTTACGTAAACATCTTGCTTTTCGATGCAACGAGATGCAAATTATTATATAGTGAATACGACTTCAATGCGTCGGGTTAGACGTAAACTGTACTATCTGAAGTTTTCGTTCAAAACGATACTATATGAGAGCTCGCTTGGAAACGATACAATCTGAAGTTTTCGTTACCATAAAAAGATCTTGAACAGTTTATACTTAAAATAATATCGTTATAGCGCATAGGATACAACATTATTCATGATAAGCAACATCTGCGTCATGATTACCTACTTCTGTTTTATCATCACAACAACAAATTACCATTCAATAGACTACGAATTAATAAGCTTCGGAATACAGGTAAAAATAATTTATATATCTTCCAACATCATGTGCTGTTACGTACATTGAATTAATAAATTATTGGTTCATAAATAGATAACCTTAAAAATATGACTAAATAGCCACCAACACTGTATTCTATCATTTTATTTTTTCATGACTCATTAAAACAATTATTGTACATAAGAATCAACAAAAATAGTATGACAAACCTTTATAAGATGTTGAGTTATGTGAGTAAGCAGTTATAGAATAGTACATAAAAATATTTTTTTTTAATCATCAAGCGAATATCACAGAATATCACATTTACAAGTGAATTACCAAGTAACAGTCAAAAACCGGAATACTTTAAAAAATATTAAAAACAAACTTAATGCTGTAAATTATTAGCAACGCAGAGTAAACGCAGTCCTCCTATAAGGCATAATAATACAGCCATTGAATTAATTAGGTACTTAAAGAGTTTATTTTTAAACAAATAAAAATGGCATGGTCATTAGCTGGTCTTTAAACACTCATTCACTAGTGCGCCCTATATTTAATCCAGTTCTATTACTGACCTTTAGTTCGTAAAACAATATACGTGCTAGCACACAATTCCTTCAAAAATACAAATAAACTTTAGTACACAAACCACAAAATTGTTAAAACAGTATCCAACCCAACATTTTTCTCCCCCAAACGATTCTCAAAATTCATTTCAATCTCGAACCGTGCACTCATGCTTTCTGCCACGGACGAGTGCTCGCGCTCGCGGGAAGTCAAAGGCTGCACTTGTGCACTCGCTATATACGTACAGCTCTTACGTAACCGCAACACACGAACGCGCGCGTCACGCAGCGAAAGGAAGAAACGCACGCCGAAATACGCACGCGCGCGCGCGCGCACTCTCGTTACAAAGTCACTTGCACACGCGACGAGTG
Organism: Gastracanthus pulcherrimus; assembly: GCA_949152435.1. Taxonomy (NCBI): domain Eukaryota; kingdom Metazoa; phylum Arthropoda; class Insecta; order Hymenoptera; family Pteromalidae; genus Gastracanthus; species Gastracanthus pulcherrimus. Next base: position 167,596,676 of record OX424574.1, on the reverse strand, counting down.
CGCGCGCCGCGGAGTTGAACGTCCTTTGCGCGACTTGTCGGAGGTTTTTGTCCTCCTTACATAAAGACATCCGGTTTATATGCCTTGCGCAGTGATTGCCGCGAGACGACGAGGAGGAAAAATGCTCGCCCCGGACGAATTATGTGCGATCGGAACGCGGGATTCTTTCCCCGAGGACTTTCTAATCGGAAATCGGGCGTTAATTGCTGTATAGGAGAGCGAGAGCCGCGGCTGCTGGGAAATGTCCGCGAATCGAAATCGGGATGTTTCTAGGCTGGAACACGTTCTGATAAGGCTAATTGCGGCGGGATTCTTTTTATCCGGGTCTTGTGTAATTCGCGAGAGAGGTTAGATCGTTTGGTCGTTTCGAGGAACTTTAGATTGAGTGGCTGCTAGAGAGACGTTTGATGGGGATTTGTAGGTCGAGCGGAAAAGCTGATAGTAACTTGCTTTTCTGCCTTTTTGTTGGAAGTACCATTTCTATGTAGCCCTGTATAAAAGAAGCTTATTCCTAATGCATAGTTGTTAAATTATACTGAAAGCAAACGTGATACTGCTGAAAGCGAACCTTTTGTAATTTTGTCGTTAAAATGAAATTTTGATAAAATTTGATAAATATATCTTGAAAAAGAATTTACTTCTAATAACAAAGTTTAATACATTAGTTAGTAAAAATAAATTTCAGAAAGTTTTACAGACGTAATCAAATATTAAAATAAAATTCCACTTGGAAACGTGCTTATTATTTTTTATATCGGTAAAAATAGACGCAGATTTAATCACATTTTGTTATCTCTGATAATTGGAGATTATTAAAATACATATTATGAATTTCTTCTGAACATAGATTCTCAAAATTGTTGAAGAAAATGAAAAAGCTCTCTGTATCACGAGGCTCAATTCCCCCCGGTATCTCCTATTGTATTTATGCAGCGATCACTCTATTTACATACCATTTTAGTCTTCGTTTCCAAATTATTAATCGCGTATAGTAGTTATCATTAACTTTTTTATCTGTTTCACATCTTAATTTAATAATAGTCATTAAAACAGAAAGTTTTCTAGCTAACGAAAAGAATTAGAAATAAACCTACAAACAAACGCACACAGCGAAGATTTACGAAAGGCGACAAAAGGAATAGAATTTTAAGCATCTTTTTTAATAAGAAAATCCATTATAATATCAATTATTTAAATTATTAATATATATCTTTGCGTAAAAACAATTCGCAGCAAAAAGTAATATTAAATATCACTTTATTTAAGGTTATGCTAAAGTCACCCGTCACCAAGAATTACGAGGAACCACTTTTTCTATTAATTTTCAATTTTGCGTAAATATCTCTCTGTAAGGTTTTTGTTCCAATCAAAATCTACAACCTTCCAGAGATATTTTTTCAAAATAGAGATTTATGAAAAAAGTGTTTCCCTGTATTTGCTGGTAATAAGGGGGGAGAGTTAAAATCACCTTAATCAATTTATCATATTCCTATAAAATTAAAACATCATACTCCACGTAATCGCGTTTGCGTGTCTGACAAGCAAATATCAGCAACGCGTATCGGCCATTTCTTCTTCCTTCGCTTGTTCTCCCCTCTTTCTCATTCTCGATTCTCTTATCGATACGCGCGTGTGACAGCGTGCAATTTTTTTCGCGTAAGTACACGCCTGTGGTTATCCCGTTGGGACGATTAATACGAATCGAAGGCGAGGCAAAGAGAGAGAGAGAGGCAATTAATTATACACTGACGCATATGCACGCGCCAGTATAGTCGAAGAGGGGAATTAATGGCGATTTTTTTCCTAAGCCTATCATTGGAATATTATACACATCATCATTAGGCCATTAGGCCGTCGCCGACGTTGCGGTGAATGTCGCGAGGCAGACTTATTATACGGCGGGCTGCCGCCGTCGGACCTACTGATTAAGATAACAAATTGATTGAAGCATTTTGCTTTGAATTTCCTTTTATATTCCAAGCATTTTCGTAATGTGCACGTTTCTTAACAGGATTTGAATAATTCAGCTGGTGTTCGTAATAAGCATCACTATATAATGTTTATGATTAAATAAAATCTTTTATAGTACGAAATGAAATTATTTTTAAATTTAAGTGCACTTCGCTGTTAAGATTTAAAACGTATATGATTTGTTGTTAATAAGCTAGTTCACTACTGCATTATCATAAAACCTTCAGTTCTTTCACTCACTGTATAAAAAAATATCAAATTCTAAAGAAAAATGATTTATACTAAAAGAGGATTTTTAATGTTTCTAAAAGCAGAGCTACAAATCCCCTTTACACCGCTGTATTTTACAATTTAAAATCCCCTGCGTCAGCAAAATATGGCCAAATACCCCAGTAATCCCTCTGCCCATTTATATATTTAATAATTTTCCGAGAATTACGAGCTTTCCCGCAATTTTATAAAACCGACATCCGACGCTCACAATCTCTATGTATAGAATCTATACAAGCTATAGCCAGCGCTGGGCTCATTCGGACTTCAGATGGCAGAATCCCTAGGCCCTAGTGATAAAATTTACCTGATCAAAATGCCAAATTTGATCACTATAGGACCTAGAAACGGGCCTCCTTAAAATATCGGAAAGCCAAAATATCGGAATATTTAAAATTCAGATATTTAACAAAACGGAAAGTTGAAAAATAGGAGAGTTGAAAAAAAACTGAGAGTTAAAAATTCGGAAAATTAAAAGTCGGACATATCGAAAAGTGGAAAAATAATTCAATGGAAACTATGTTTTTTCATATCTAACAAATGTAAAGTGATTACAAATCTAGACACTTCATTTATTTTTACATGGGCCTTATGGCGCCAATAAGAATATGCTGTTTTAATGTTAGATTCCCTATAGAATGCACACTTTCAATACGGCGTGCCACTCCATTTAATATTCCGAATTTGGGGCATTCCGAATATCTACTTTCCGTTATTTTAGTAATCCGGTTTTTAATTTTCCGAATTTTTAACTCTCGGTAAAAATATTTTCCGAATTTTTCTAAATCCTATTTTTCAACTTTCCGATTTTTTAAATATCCGAATTATAATATTCCGATATTTTGGCTTTCCGATATTTTAAGGGGGCCCCTAGAAACTCTGCCATTCGAAGTTCAAATGAGCCCAGCGCTGCAGGCTATATAGACGCGTTAATAAACACAGCATCTTGCGCTTCGCCGGCCAAAGGGAGCCGGTCCGCGCGCGAGCAGAGCAAAGTGCGGTTCGAGGTATGAGCGGCACGCGGGCACAATTCGATACGGCGCGTGTAATCAACATGCTAATTAACGCGTTGATTGCGGCGCGGAAGCGCGGACCGCTCGGCCGTGGTCTTGCGCCGCGCGCGACCCATTTGCGCACACGCTGGCCGGCCTTGTTATCAAGCACGCGTACTTGTTGCTCCTTCTCCTTCTTGTAGTGTTATTTCTGACGTTTGCGCGTGTGTCGTCATAATTTTGTTGTATGTATGTATATGAGTTGGGATGGAATTGGGTATTGTAATTAATTTTAATGATTTTATGTTGAATGCTATAGTAATAACTTTATTTGATTTTAGTTTTCATATTTGTTGAAAATTTGGTTTAAAATGTGCTGCTAAAGAATGTTATTGCAAACTAGGACAAACGTTACGTGCATTTTATATGCAGGAAAATAAACGAGGATTTATATATTGTTTGTAGTAGGTTTTGATTATTTTTAAACTTGTTTTTTATTTCAGTATTAACAAGTTCTTTACAATGAAATATAATTATAATTATGTTATTAATTAAGCTGTATAATGTTATTTTAAGTATTTTGTAAAAGTATGGCTAAATTACGAAATTTGCTGGCTTGAATGTGGATAATCGTTTGAAAAAGATTACCCGCAATTCATAGTAAGGTAAATTCATAAATAAAGCTTTCATTATGATTTTTTTAAGAATGACAAAAGCTAGATTTTGTTCATTTTTGGAGTTTGTTTGTTATTTTAGTAGCTGCATATATTGAAAACTGAAACCGAAAATTGATATTTCGTAGAATTGGGTTACTAATTAACCTGCACAATGTTATTTTAGTATTTCATCAAAATATGTTTTATTAAATATTGCTTTATTAAATTGTGGAATTCAATTTGTTAAGTAGGTATATATCGCTTAAAATATTTCTCGCAATTCATTGTATTCAAGTACGCAAGTTTGAACAAATAAATGGGTAAAATTTGAAGTCTGATAACATATGTGTTCGACCTCGAAGCTTAAATAAATTATTTGTTTTTCAAGGACTTTTCAATTCAGTTATTTTTATTTTTGCAATTTCAGAACATATGAATATTGTGATAGTTTACATATCCAACTAATAAATTAAATTAATATATAACAGAAAGTATTAAAAAAATCACTGTGATAATATATTAAAGGTGGCTCCGTCGCTTTTTCAAAATCCATCATTAACAAAAAATAAAAATCCCATTGATAGTGTGGATTTTATATATTCTATTAAAATGTTAGTTGGGTGGGGTTACCAGGTAAACTGAAGAGAAAAAAATGTTTGAAAATAGAACTTTTTAACATGGGCTCTTATGGCGAAATATACATTTATGTTTGTAACTTACATGAAAACCCACCAGAACATTGTAATTATTGTTAATTATAGATTGTTTAATAAAAATACCCGATTGTCAGTTAAATATAAAATATTTAATAAATAAGTAAAATGAGTGTATTTTTGTATGCATATAATATGGGAAAATCCGCCGAACTTTTAATTTTCTACATAAAAAGAATTTTGAAATAAAAATTGAAGGCACGTAATTGGAAATTTGTAAGCACACTTCTAAAGTCATTTATGCACGTGTCTTATTTTTACAAAATGGCATCTTTTACCTATAAGAATAGCATTGTGTTTCTATATATACAAAATTGGTTAGTTTTGGGCAATAATACATTTTTTAGTTTTTATGTTTATGTAGGATAAGAAGATATGATCACAAGTGAAAACAAATGATTTTGGATACAAAACATACAGATGTGCAATTGTAAAAACTGAAATTTTTCAATAAATCACGTTTTTAAAAATTGTCTATTACTCGTTCTAATTTTAATGTATCAAGGGGCACATCCATGCGACACGGATCATTTTCTTTGTTCTTTAGTGAACAATAAATATTGAATTTCAAATCGATAATTTACAACACGGCGTAACTGCTAAATTTATAACTTGGTTTTAATTAGAAGATTTTTAGAATTCCGGGACAAATATTTAAAGTGCCATAACTTCTTTTCTGAATGAGGCATACAAATGAGGTTCAACTCAGAGTTGTAGTTTAGGTTTAGTTTACACAAGCAATTATAATCAGAATGATAAGTTAAACGGCGCTCCTATTTAGTTAGTAAGAATACAAAAATTCTTCTCGTTTTGCATGTTGGACATTTTTTACATGTATTATATGACCTGTAGAACTTTTTTAAAATTTCTTTTAACCGTTTAAAGTGCAGATTTTTTGTGGAATTCCTCATATATAAAATACGAGCGTTTTGTACTATACTTATTATTGAAAAAACGAATTCTTCAGATGCAATAATTTTTAATAAAATTTTTTGATACTTAGTCGAAGAGTCTCTTGTTAAATTTTTTTACCAGCACTATTGGTAGCAACATGAGTGCTGCATAATATAGAAAAATATACTGAATTTATTGCAATGTTCAAGGCAGCCTGATTTTTATATTGATATTCAACATTGAAGCCTAAAGCGCGCCAAATTTAAATCATTGGTCTAGAATTACAGCATTATCCAACTACACAAATCCAACAAAACTTTCCAAAATCATTTTCAACCTCTCCAAAATCCAAAATCGTTATTCACTCCCTCTTAATTCGCCCTCCCTCCCCGGCGCTAAAAATTCATCACACTCAGAGTAACTATGACAGTTGCCGGTTCACGGATCGGCATGGGAGCGGCCCTCAGTACGAGCGCCGCGTCCCGCAAAGTCGCCGATCTCCGCAAGTCTTTTCATCATCGTGTGTGCGACGCGCGCGCGAGCTTCGAGAAAAAAAGTTTCTCACTTTTTTTCCCCGACGACCGCAGCGGGATTCGAACTCCCTTTCCTCGGAGCGCGAGGCTCGCGCGCTAACCGCTCGGCCAACTCGGCGCTTGCCGGCAGAGAGATATACCAAGGCGTGCTCGGCTCGGGCAGCTGGGGCTCTCGGGCTTCGAGACGCAGGCACGAATGAAATACCTATATATATATATATAGGACGGAGCGAGCGCACGCTTCGTGGCGGTAGCTTTTATCGCTGCGGAAAAGCGGGAAGTTCTGTTGGAGAGAATCTCGGTTTTTGTGAGGAGGGGATGTTGGAATAGGGCGTCATTGGTATTTAGTGATTTAAAAATTGTTAAGAAACTCTATTTTTGATATAGAAATATTTCAAGGTCACTATCAAGAATTCGTCTATCTCCGTTATTCAGTATGATATTTGCGTTATTTTACATTATTTAATATGATACTTGCGTTATTTTATGTTTTTACGTTATTTTTACATTATTTGATGTTATGTAACATGATTTTAAGTGAATTTATCATTATTTCACGTTACATGATGTTATTTAACTTTACATTTACGTTAGTTTCTCTTATTAAACATGAGTTTTGAGATTATTATTTTATGTTGTCAATTTACATAAATCAATGATTAATGTCCAGATTACAAATTGCGTAATAAAAGGGGAATTGTGTGCCCATAACATATGTAGACCTCTGTTGACAACATATAAACGTATTGTTATATGATTGAAAATTCGAATATCTGAATTAATCCTCGATAGATGTGTCAATTTAATGGTCAAACAGAAGAAGAGTTGATTTTATATGAAATTCATAATAACGACCATACATATATCTTTGAAACCTTAAATATTTCTTTTCAATTGTGTATATCACATGAAGTTCGAGTAACTGTAGGACAAATTTTAAGCATTACTAGTAGTACTAAAAATTTATGAAAAATAGGGTGACTAAAGTAACCCGGCTTAGAAGCGTGAATGAGTCACCTTATATTTCTGTATAGGTATATGTACATCTCAAAGTTAGATTTTTAGTTTGAAGCACTTATAAGTCAATTATAAACTCATTTTGTGTACTTATTAATTTACAAAAACCAAAAATAACGGAGTAGAAATGTTTAGATTACATAACCTTACTGATTCTTTTTGGAAAGTTGTATAATTAACGATATAAATGTATACATATCACAAAACCCAGATATTGTATTTATTATAAATCTCATAAAATACGTAGGCATAAAATATAACAGTGAGAAGTAAGCATACAAGAATGCTGACAAAAAACACATTGACTTTGTTTTACGAAAATTGAAAAGAAAAACTCCGAAAACGCATGGAAAATTAATTCACATCGCACAAATTCTCCGTACTCATTATCGCAATTCCAGCGTACCGGGAAAGCCGAGGGCAAAGCATCGCTAATCCCTCTTTTGTAAAGAAATTACATTGAAAATGTTCAGCGACACACGTGCCGTCCGTTCAAATGCACACACACACAGCGCGTATTCCCGTTGCCCTTGGGGCCGCGCTTTAATTCACTCGGCTCGGTACTTCTGCTCGCGACACATGCCTCAAATGAACCGGAGATACCTACTACACAGACCGCGCTCGAGCAAAAAGCAGCCAGCGGCAACTGTGTCTCGCGAGTCGGCGAAGGAGCTTTTATTAAATTTTGATTGCGAAAAGCTCGTAACTCAGCGCCGCGCGCGCTCCTCCTGCCACCTGTTCGCGCGCGCGCCTCCGACGGTAATTCGTTTTCCCTGTGAACCCTTTTTACGCGCGGAAGCAGCGGGAAGGGCAAAAGGAAAAAAAAATACACGAGCGACTCCGGCGCAAATCCGACTGCGACGCGCGTTAACAAAGGTATTGTGTCGTCCCACTGCGAATTACGTGCATACTTCGTGCGCAGTGTGCCTTGGCTGGATGTACATTGCGATTGTGCAGGACTTTTGACGCGTGGAATTTTCTTTCGCTACTGCTGCTTTTTAATTAAAATCCGGTGAAGTTTAACAAATGAGATGACAGGGTTTCTGTTTTTTTCTTGCAATTCGCAGTGGAGAGAGGAATATTTAGTTGAATGCATATATATGTTTTAATTGAACCACTGTTGTAATATATTTTCACTTCGCGAATAAGCAAAAACGGTTTGTGTTTTGACGTATAACTGACGTAACGATAGTAATGGCTTATGAAGCCGTAGATTTGAAAAAGATTTGACTGTAGGCAAAAAGGAATATATAATTAAAGTTTGTTCTGAGTAACATGAACAGTATGAAAAGAACATGTATTATACTGTTAGAAACTTCTTTTGAGTTTTCCATCAGAATTTTCATCGTATATCACTTTAAAAAGTATATACTAGAAAGATAACGTACAGTTTATCAGATTCAAACGCCGCAGGGGAGTCTGAAATTAATTGTAGAAATGAATCTTTCTCTCCTTTGAGACATTCTATCTACTATCTAAAGGAAGTAAGTAGAAAGTACCAACTAAGTGTGTCAGAGACTAATTGAGGATCTACGATTACTGGAAACAAAAAGAGCCGTTTGCCATTCATTAGCTTGGTGTTTTTACAGATTTTAATTTTTTTTAAATATGTAAAGAATTTTACCGTTATTTCAAAACATCTTGTAAGCGAGGAGCTGAGCAAGCCAGTGAAACTGGCTTGCTTTAAAATAAATTATTAACAGAGAAAAGCCATTCAAACACCCACAAAAATGTATAAAAACTCAATTTGGTTGGCTATTTATTTTCAGCTTGTATCCCATTCTGATAGATTGTAAAAGATTAGCTTCGTAATTTTCGTAATTCTTACCCCTTAAAAACTGACAAAAATTATAGAGCATTCTGACGTTTTTGTGACATTGTTTCGTTACTGCGGTATCCTTTGAAGTTGCAACGACCTAAAAACCTTTCAACAAGCTATATACTTTTCCCTAACGCAGCTTAATTTGAAAACTTCTCTAAGAAGTACGAATCAACTTCGGCTATACCATATTAATATTACAAATACCGCTTGCAAAATCAATTTTCGTATCCGATCTACGTACCCATACAACCGCTCGAACAATTTCAATCAATTCCAGAACGAACGTAAGAAGCCCCCAGCCGACCAGCCGGACACATCGTATCCCATTTAGGCGCGCAATTTAGCTGTCAGTACAAAGTCAATCCGCCATCGCGCTAAGCCGCCAGCGACACACCAGAGAACCCCGGGCTCTATACCCGTGCGCACACACGCGTCTATATACACGTAACGTCATAGTGTATACGTATTTTCGACTGTTGCTGCCTTGCCAATATGCTGCCTCGTGCAGCATTTATACGCACGCATGGCAGTATATTGCGAAGCATTGGGGGCTCGATAATCCATCAATCGCGTGTATATATATGTATGTGTTGCGTGCGGCGCAGCTCGATTTGACATTCCGCGAGCTTCCAAGCGAGCGCTTCAACGGTTTTCGCGGAAATTGTGGTTTTTCTGTGTAAGTAGTGTGTATATATAGATCGTGCAGAAAATTCAGAGCGACGCGATGCTTCAAAGAAATTAGCGTCATTTAGAGCTTCTTGCAGGGTTTATTACGACAATTGTGTATTGACACGATCGCGTGACAACTTAAAATTCTATGTTCTTGTAAAACAAAGCTAGTAACGTAGATTTCATTCGCATGAATATTATCATTGTATTATTGTTTCTCAACATTTTTAAATGAATTTTTGAAGTGTACGAAGGACTCTTATTATCGTATGAGCCATTTTGCGCTTATCATAGTCTTGTTCTGGGGATGCGATATGAGCTACTAACTAGATTCAAACTAATATTTCTCCTTTTTTGTTTTAAGTTATGGGGTTTTGTACTGGGTGCATCTAGTTTGAATACAGCACCACAGATGGCGCCACCTGCTGCGACTTGAATAATGACATTTTGTTAAATCAGTTCACAAAATTATAAACTACTTTTAACTTCTATTTTTTTTACTTTAACTTTAAACTGACTCAAGTTCTGCAAACTCCGTGCCTTTTTCTAATCATATTATTATTAAATGCTTCATTTTTTCTGGTATCACTTTCTTATAAGTTATTCTTTTGTATTTTGGTTAATTAATAAGCAAGTAGTTAAATTTATATATATTATATATTTATTAAGAAATGAGTTTTAATCAATTAATCATTAGAGTATTTGTCTACAAATATATTTTATTCATTACTGCATATAGGATGCAAGTTTAAAATTAATGTATATGCGACTTTACACTATTTATAGCATAGCGTGCTTCTCATCGGCAACCATTCACAATAAATTAATCAGGAAGAATAATAACATTTATATTCGACGTTCTGTTGACGGACAAATTTATGTTTGATCCTCGGCTTTAGAAATAAAATTATTTTTCACTGTACTTTTATTCCACAAATACATATTTGCAATGTTTCTTCAACTTTTTATAGTAACTTGAAAAATACAAATAATCGATATTTACAATATTTCGTTACGGGCGTATATTGAAATGACAATATTTGTTAACATAATGTATATTCCTGTATTCACATATAAGATATGAGTTTTCAGGAAACCGAACATAAAGATACTATGTAAAAAACTGTCAAGAGCATACATTTATTTCATCTCCAAGAAAGATTACTGAGTTCTAAAGCAACAAAAGAATATTATCTCCGCCAACGAAAACTATTTCTAAAAAAGAATAAAACCTCTAACGAAATTCCAGTGTGAGAGGAACAACATTTGAAACACGTGTAACACATTGAAATTCCAGCAAGAAATATTTCCTTCTGCAACATGTTAAGAAATATTCACATTTTCCTTTCACGCCAACTTACAAACAATATTCCCCCCCTCGTACTGAATATCATATGAGAGAGTTTTCCGCTGTCAACTCCGCTGCAGTTGTAACCTCGAGCTTCTTATCAAAGCGAGCAACGGAAGCTTGAAAACGGAATTCTTTAACGCTCGACGCGGCAACTTTCGCATCTCCCGATTCTCTTGCGGAATGCTAAAATATACGCTTCCACGGGTCACGAGCGTCATCGCGCCGACTAATCATCGCACCGGGCGTCGGTTTCCGCACTGTATCATGCATAACCTGCCCAGGGTAACAGCGATGAGAGGACAAAACCTCCGCTGTAATAATTAACCGAGGAGGTGCGTCGCGATGACGGAGTTAATCAATTACGGGAGAGGGTTGGACGCTGCGTTGAAGGGAAAACGTATATGGGGTTAGTTTGGGATAATTAATGTTTTAGTTGCATAGTTTTGCTGGGCTTTTAGATTAAATTGAGAAATATGTGGAAATATGTATACATAGAATTAAGTGGTAGAAAGTTGAAAATAAACGTTTTCCTGTTATCTGCTTGTAAATTATTGAAATCTCTGTGGATTTACTTATTAAAAAAAAGAGAAACTACATATTTTATTTATTACTCTTTATACTAGCACTGACGTGTTTTCCATAAAATGCCATTATTCAGCTTTATAAGACTTGGAAAACCAGCTTTTTTCCGAGCAATCAATAATGTCAGGTGATCTGTTCATTCCGGTTCATTCACTGAACTTAAATTGTTCATTCATTGGTGCAGCCACCCGTTTTCAAATTAAATTTCTATAGATATATATTTGTACATTTATAGAATGAATGTAAGTAAACCTGCATTATATATTAATTAGATTATATTAGAGCTTTCGTCATTGGTCTGGTTCATCGTTTGTATTGCTTCACATTTTCTTTTTTCATAATTTAACACACAATTGTTTTCCCTCTATTCTGAGCCGGAAGTGGTTCACCAGTGAACCAGAAATAACCCTAACTATATGTATATCCGTAAACTATTTAATGTCACTATCGAACTCTATTTCCATTTTTCTATAATTTTGTTTTTTGTTGTTACCTTTTACATGTTTATATTCATTATCTAACTTCAAAGTAAACCACGCACGGTAAATCGAAGGTGATCGAAAGTGAATCTAACGTAACCCGAAGCAAAGCAGAACTGATGACAATTTTCAAAATGTATTCATTACAGGAGTTAGAATATTTAGTTCAAGTTATGGATTATATCTCCTATTACACAACTCTTTATGGTTATAAAATGAAAAACAACAAGTATCATTCCGACATATCTTCAGCAAGCATGAAGAAAATTAGCCAGTCCTCGTATCTTATTCATCCCGCATCCATCAAACGCCATCGGGCAAGCCAACGCATTCTCCGAGCAATACGCATCCAGCAAAGAGGATCAATCGTGAATTCTAATCGGCAATTAATACGAAACCGTCAAAAGTGCCCGGCGCCCACCATCCTCTCCCCATCCAAAACAAACGCGCGCGCGCGCGCACACAGTCGCTGTCAAATCCCTAACAGCCCGCTCCTCCCCCTCACCCCCCACCTTTATTCCCGCAGGACCATATACCCGAGAAAGACACTGCCGCGCGATAGCCCTTAATTGGGGGGCCAGCTTATTCATGCACAGCTTCGTCGGAGCTTATGCACACACACACACACACACACACTCACACATAGACACATGGTGGGGTTGAAGCTACAGCTACAGCTACAGCTAAAGCCTCGACGTTCTGATATCAACACACGCGCGCGAGCGGAGAGAATCCGGCAATTTACAATTCCCCTTGCGCAGAGTGCATATCTCTCCTGGTGTGCATATATAGTGTGTACACTGTGCAGTGTCGCCGCTGCAGGGCAGATTAACGCGTGGCACAGTATCGGCGAGAGAGCGCGCCCCCGTTATTTTTAATGGAGGTATTAGAATGCCGGCGATCGCTGTGGATAGCGCGCGAGCGCGTGATACGCAGTGTAGTGAATAGATGCAGTGAGGAGAAGTGTAATGTAATTGCCAGCGGTATTTCTTTATTACCTGAGCGCGCCGAGACACTATTTTTGATTAATGGAGGCGGGAGAGATGGGACAAGGTGGACTTGGTGTTTCGGCGAGAGTTTGCAGTCTTTGAGGATTTGTGAACGTTGAGATTGCTCGTTTAAATTTGGCTTTGTAGAAGTGTTAAGCTGTAGATTGACTTATGAGATTGCTTTAGTATTCAGTAAGGATATTGTTGATAATAACGTGTTATATTAAAGGGATGTTTAATATATAAAAGACTCGTTTGCTCAACAAATTGCGACAAGTTGCTCATGAGACGACCTGTGAAAGTTAGGGCATGTGAAGTATAAAAGGTGAAAATAAATATTTCTGGATTAACGCTGTCGAACGCTATTCTAAGCTCCCTGAATTCAAATTTACCGTAAAAATATAGTTAATAGATGATGAATAATTTATCCTCACCTAAAAACATATAACCAATTTATTTGTAATTTTAAGGTGGTTAGATTCCCTTAACTATAATATATGTTATATATTTTTAACTTGTTTACTTTATGGTTGGTAATAAAATCTCTTAAAAATTTCACTGGAATTTTCAAGCGAAAATTCGGAGAGTACAAAATAATGTTTTTTCGTCAATTTTATTTAATATTGGAAAATACTTATCAAAGTGATATATAGAAAATATTTATCAAATATTTTCTAAATACTTATCAAGGTGATATATACAAAATATTTATTTAATATTGGAAAATACTTATCAAAGTGATATATAGAAGAAGCGATAGATAGAATCCTCGTAGGAATCGGGTCGGTATTTCACATGTTCTTAACTTTTAATATATCTTTGGAGATATAAACTCCATTTCCGTACCCACTACGGGCAGACAGGTGCGAATTGAAATTTTCTTTCAATGCTTGCTTCTCGGGGAGTATTGTGGAAATGTGGCCGCCGCCTTGCTATCTGACACTACAGCTGATAGTAGACGTATGTTTAACATAGCTGGTAGACCTCTGCTTCTTTATGTCTATAAATAACCTGAACTAAACCTTCTTTAGGTTTAAATACGATTTTTAATCTTGTCTCTTTTTACGAGCAACAAAAAGTGAAAAGCAAATGTTCCCTTGTATAAAGAACAATAATGACTTACTTAATTCAACAGGTTAAGTAAGACACATACAAACTATTCAAATTAATTTTGTAGTAAAATCAACTTGCCTGGTATAAAAAGATACTGAAAAAACACGACTTTCACAAATTCGAGAATTCTACATAAATTTGACTACCAGCGCTTGACAAACATCATCTACCGAATAATGAACGCTCGTTTGCTGAAATTCATATTACTCCGACAAACGATCAAATTAAGAACTTGCATGCATTAAGCGCACATAGTCGTACGTGCACACATAATACAATATAATCTCGGTAATGACGTACATTCTAATTTTGCCCGTGAATATTCATCCTCTCGCTCTCCACGCTCGCGCGCAAACTTATTAGCGTCGTTAAAAAAATTTCACGCGCGCAACCGCCAAGAGCCACCAATTTTCAGTAGCGGAAATTCAAAAGCCCACCGAGCCTCTAATTCGCGCTCCTTTTCTTTTGAACTTAACCGCAATTCAGTCTGTCCCTTGGTCCGCGCTGGTTTTTGCTTTTTTCGGTCCGAAATTGCGTTGTTTTCTTGCTGCCTCGAGATATGCGGCAAGAAAAAGGGGGATAGAAACCCGCGTGCCCGCTAACCGCTGGCCATTATGCGCAGTTTTCATCGCTCGTCGAGTTTGTAGCCTTTTAGAGCCCGGCGCGAGCGCGCGCGACCGTAAAATTTTCTTACTCGTAGATGCCCGCGATCAACCTGCAATTAACGTATTTGCTCGAAATAGCGTTGCGCTATGGTCCCCCATTGTTCGCGTCCTGTATCTTTCTCTCTCGGGTGGTTTATTGCAGCGAGAAGAGAGTGGGCTATATCTATATTATGTGGCGAGAGGGATAGAGAAAGCGATGTTGCTGGCTTTTATGAAGCTTGACTGGAATGTCGTATTTTCCCGTACACGTGCCCGTACCTTCTTTGACCAGTTTCACTGTCCGTATACTTGTTCTACTTTGAATCAAAGACTTTGATAAAAATAGGTTTGGTACACTCTTCATTTTATGGACCCATTTCCAGGTACAGTACAAGGCAATCTTTTGTTTTTGCTCTTTTTACACTCTTTGAGTTTAAATTTTTTGGATAAGTATATAGTCTAATGAATACAAGAATTCTTTATACTCTATAATTTTTCCGAATCTCATATACCTTATTAAATATATACTAATATCTTTTTAATAGTACTGCGCTTGTAAAACCTGTTTTGAATAATTTAAATTGTGCAATATACTACAATCATGCATGTATAAATATAAATATAATTTACTATATAAATATAATATCGCACCTCCAGGACAAGATTATGACAACTCGAAATTTTTTTAACTTGATCTATGTACACAAGATAGCTCATAGGAAAATAAAAGTACTTTATATCGTTAAAAAATTGGGTTTAAAAGGTTGAAAAAGTATAATAATACAATAATAAAAATAATGTAAAAGAAATTTACTTCATGAAAAATTCACGTTACTAGCTCGATTTTATAGAAACATAGAATTTTTGTCGTTATGGTATTGTTCTGCGGGTGTGATATGTACTAGAATTGAATTTAATGGAGTTTCGCAAATTAACTTATTCCTTGGACTAAAGATTCGTTTCCTTGAACACAAATTTGGCTTGATCATAAAACGTATTATTTTATCGATAAAGGATGCTAATCAGTTATTCTTACGCAATCTGTGAGAATAAATTGCAAAGTATAAAAAAAAAGATTAATTTATGAAATTAAACAAGTTTAATTTGATCACTGACCAGATAAACCCAGCAATTATATTGAATAATGCATCTCAGCTTCACCCTTTACTTTCTTATGAAAACTTCGCAACAATAAAAATTGCTCTAATAAATCATTTACTCAGCTCGTTTTACTGCCAGGCAAGTTACGAGCTTTAATTTGTTTTATCAGCGTAACAATATCCTTGAGAGAGTACAATTCCATGTTTCCGCGAAGAAACAGAAAGCAACCGTGAAAGAAGTCAATTTATTACGGAGCGCAAAGTTTCACGGGGGCCCGCCGCTGTTTCCGCTGCCGCCTGCTTCTCGGGGGGGGGGGGGGGGGGGAAATGTGAAATCTGTCAGGGGCAAAAAGTCACGAAACTCGGTAAGAAGAGAACCCTCCGAAATATACTTGTACCTACACAGCGGAAGCCAAAATTTCTAAGCAGAGGAAGAAGTAGAGGTAAATCGATTTAGAGCTGACGGGGCGGCCTGAAAAATGACGGACTCGGGTTGGGCAAAAGTTGGTATAACAAGATGTAGGCGCGTCTCGAGCTCCAAAAGTTTAACGCGGTTGAGTTTCGCTTTGTAATACGCGAGACCTGGCAGAAGAAACTTCGTTCTTGACCCCTTTCGTTGGGTAACCGCGCTGACACTGACGAAGGAACTTTTGGCCATTTTAAGAAACGAAGTTAGAGAACCTTTTTTTAACCTCGCAATTAGTTCAGCCTTCTAGAATCTACTACAGAATTTCGCTACAAACTGTTCAATAAATATAAACATGATATTTGTTTTTTTATTAATTTATGATTATGATAAAGGTGATGTATTATAGTAGCACGTTAGTACCGTTTGAAATGCTAATTTATCGCTGAACTCAACTGTGAATTATTTTTAGGTCAAACTTTTTCTTGTAAAGTCGTATTTTTAAAGTAGCGCGCTCAGACGCTTATTAATATGCATTTGCAAGAGTGCACGCCGATAATATTGCAGGTTTGAACAAGTGTGTAAACGTATTTAATATTCTACCTCGTATTTACCTCGTATTTATTTAGCGATGCTCGTACTTTCAAGCGCCACAACAACTTTGCGAAAGTAAAGGAGATGCAAAAGATAAACGTTATTAGCCTATAAAATTAACGAATGGAAAAGGAATAACGATATGAAAATGCGAAGATATAGAAATAAGCCAATTATGTCTAGTAGCCTCCATTGTATACTTTCTTACAATGAAAGTTAAAGTTACCGGTGTTTGCAGAAAATTTCGATGCACCGAAGTCGAAATTGTTATCCTTAATGCTCTATTGAAAATCCCCGGATTCAGAGAACAAGGTGAGAAACTTGGAAGCATCGGAATGAAAAGTTTTCAATGCGATACGAACTGTGAATTCATAGAAAAGTTTTGCGTAGACAGCTTTATCGCGGATTATGAAATTTATTGAGAATTATTATATAACTAGTTCTAAGTAATCTTTATGTTTTTCTTTCTTCTTTGTATTATGCAACGTCTAACAAATGCTAAGAAACAAACGTGAATATTGCAAGTATTCTGCAATATTCTAAAACTCTTTGCTGTATGTGTATAGTCACGTGGTTCTCAAGCAAAATCAATTTTAATTTTATTTGTATACATTATTTTCAAAGCAGCGATCATATCAATGACGATTAGCTTTTCGTCTAGAAAAAGTTCAATATGGATCAAAGTAACAATAAAAAATACGTCTCCTGAAAAAGAAAACCTGTTCTCCGGTTTTGAAATCAGATTTTCACAAATTTACAGTTGCAATTAAATGTGGCCTCGAAAAGTAAGTCAAATAATTTTAGAAAAAAGTAAATTTTTCTTAGTACACTTGAATATATTTCGACTGAAAAGAAGGATGTGTAAAAGGTGCCAGATTTACTCCATTTTGAGAAAGCAAGTTTATCGTATTTTTTTTATTATATTTATCTAGTAATATTACATTTTGTAAACTACATGCCATACAGATTATGGGCAAATATTTGGATTAGTTGAATAACCTTTTCAGCTACTCTTTTTACACTATAGAAATCAATATTAAATTGCAATTCAAGAACTAAAAATTGTTAAAATTGTAAAAATTCTGTGTTTTCTTTCATTTTCTCTGTATGTACAGAATGAAAAATGTAAAATTAAAGTGGATGAAATAAAAAAATACTAATAAATAATAAAGATTATACGTTCCCTGGAGGCAAAAACACGCAGTTTTTATAGATCCTTCTTTCGAAAATCTAACTTCAGAGTCGAACAAAGCAAGTCTTGCTCTTTGCCAACCAATACTTTTCATTCTCAACATCATTAATATTACACTTTCTCTGTGCTGAAAAACAATCTGAACCACAAGAAACAAATCGACATCAATATTCTCACTTCGGAATTAGTAACTATCAAGAAAACAATTACAGGCAACTTAAAAAGTTCCGCATAAGTCCGTTAAAAAATTATTTATAACTTTCATTTGAAGTCACATTCCTATTCATAACAAACCCTCCAATATTGAATCATCGCCCTCTGTACTACACAACCCAAAAACTCTCCAATAAAAGTCTCATCGCATCCTCATCTTAAACATCCCAACTACTCCCTGCTAAAATCAACAGCTAATCACTCGCACTCAATAACGCCTTGTCCAATTCCCACTTCCCATCTCCAGCCCACCACCTACATCCATTCCCACTTTCGGAACCAATGTACCTCTACGTATACCCTACACACACGATGGATACCCTCTCTGATGGATTGCCCCGCTCCTCGCTCTGGCATTAATCATGTATACGCCGCGGGCAGCGAGGCGCGGGGCAAGAAGAAGAAGAAGAAGACCGCGAGGCGCGGGACAAAAAGAGAACGACGAGCGACGTCATTGACTTCGCGAGAGGCAACGGCACGAGGGAGACGGAGGATAAGGGCTGCCGGATACGTATATTACGGGCGCGCTGGCACGCGAGCGCTGCTTCCGGTATTCGGTACGCGGGGAGACAATTATGAATGAATCTCGAATGCCGTGGAGGTAAAGGCTTTTCTTTAGGAGGAGTTATGGAGGAAACGAGTGGAATGGTTATTTAGTTGATCGAAGAGGTAGAGCAGAGATCGCCTGATCATTTGATCAACGTGGTACTGACTTTGACTTTTTTGAAGGCATGAATAAATCGTTCAAGTTTGGTATGCATACCAGATAAATGAAGACTTAAGAAGAGGAGGTCGTAAGCCATTGGACTATAATATGTGATTTATGATTCCGAACTTTATTTGTCCAATTTTTTATTTTACAGATTTCTATATACTGTACCGAATTCTTTGTTCTATATAAAATTGGGGTCAACTTGTAGAATTTTGTAAAATTAAAATTTCAACGAACAAAGTTTAGAACCGTGAATTTTGCTTCGTACCCCAGTACGACTTCCTCTTAAGAAGGGACAACACAATAAGATTATGTAAACAATTTTATAGAATGTTAATGTAATTTTGGAGCCAATCTACATCAAGCACGTTTCAAATTAAAGCTTACGATGTCTTTTTGAATATAAATATATTGGCTATAAAGTACGGTCACAAGAAAGTCAAATCTTACAATGTCTTATTTTATTTTATGCGTGTTACAATCAACAGTTCAAAATAATAATTGCAGTTATAAAAATATTCCAAATTTAGCATAAAATTTTAACACAACGCGTTATATTACGAAAATCAAGACTTATTCTGACAAATCCTCAAACATATATAATGTCCAAAGAAGAATTATTCCACAAAATTTGTGCCAGATCCGTGATCCAGAAGGTGTAGCCTTTGTTGGTCAGTTTTTTGGGGTTCAATTCAAATATTTCTTTTTCAGTATTAACGTATACTTAATTTGATTAATAGTTCATGCTCATTATTTTACCCAAGTAGGTGTTAAATTTCTTTCATATAAATAAATAAAAGCTGAATGATCCCGCAAATTTAATGATCTCTCTATATATCCATTTGCAGCGCGTGAGTTTTCGCCAACGGGCGATAAACTTATAAAGTGTCGGGACGAGCGGCTCCCCTCTCGCCATTACAGCCCCGTTTATCATCGCGACCTTGAGCCGTTCTTTATCTGGGCGGTGCAAAACTATATAATAGCGCGCACGCGAGGGGCCGAGCAGAGAGCCCAAATTAACGAGCTGCCTTCTCTCTCTCTCTTTCTCTCTTTTGGCCTTTTTCGATGCTATTACGAGTTCGATTGTATATATCGCGCGAACGTGGCTGGCAGATGTTTCCCGTGCCCCACTCGTACACGTGCTTTGCCTCTGGCTTCCGAGACCCGTAGCTTTTTAAGCGGGGTATAATTCAAGTGTTTTTTCTTATCAATTTTGGCGATAAGGGTAATTTCATTGCTGTGTTTGAAAAACTTGGGAAAGTTTTCGAGTGCTCTCTTTATTTTTTTTTACGCTAATTGTAGAGTGAACGACGGTGCAACTCTAGAAAGAATGTAGTTTCACCCCAAAAGAGTGAATGCGGTCACTCCGGTGTAAACAGTGAATTTTATCACTATAAATTAGAGAAATATTTCACTCTAAATTTCACACTAGTTTGGAGTGAAAATTATATTATAAAATCTATAAATTAAACAATGTTTCGAATTCCGACTTTTAAGAGATTACCTAACTAACTCTACAAAGAAAGGGCACTTTCTCATCATACATCACGATGTATTTAAAGAATCATTATTACGATTCACACCTAGACTTTTATATATTATTTCATCATGTCATCAGCATTTTTAAGTCTAGTGAATAAATAGGAAGTCTTTAATGCTTAAACGAGAAAATATTCTATTTTCTTTTAATAGGAATCGACGTTTCCAGGTAGAAGAAACTAAGAGCACCCTTTTTAATTCTGTATCGCCACGCGCAGCATAACTCTTTTTATAGTCAACGATATTTATAGCGTCAACGGGGAAAAATTGTAACGGACCCGGCATCGAAGCCACGCGAGCGCTCGTCGCAAAACAGCCGCGAGAAATACATATATACCCCATTATAACGCGTTAAAACAGTGTCCGCCCGCGATCCCATCAATCACCAATATAATTCAACTCCGGCCCGTCGGGCGCATAATCCAATAACCATCAACCGACACAGGTCAAAAGCACGAAAAACACGAGGAAGATTATTGCATCGGAGAGAGAAACGGATAGATAAAGCTCGCCTTCGTCGACGCCAGTGGCGCGTGTGTAATGCAGTCAGCGTCGAGGCGTGAATGCGCGAGAATGAGGAGGGGGGAGGAAGAAAAAGGGCGGGGGGGGGGATGTGCGGATCAGCTCGTGTGCAAGGGTCGATCGGAGCCCCGGCGATCTGCGAGAAAGACGGAGAGGAGGATTCAGCGTCCCGGAAAATGCGTCGATCGCCGTGGCTAAAAGGGAGATGCAGCGGCCTTTAGCTGCTGCTCCGCTGAAGCTCTGCTCCCTTTTCTCTCCCTTATCTGGCCGCGGCCGCAGGCTGCACGCGTACACGTCGATTTAACCGCAAAGCGAGCGAGCGCCGGGGAGCTCCTTGATTTCCATCAAAGTGAACGTGGAAGAGGAGGGGAGGGAGACACAGATTGGAGACCCGTGTAAAAAAAGTAGTCTTGCACTAGTCTGGGATTAATCTGGCTTAAGAAGTCTGGCGAAAGTCTTGCAGAAGTCTGGGAGAAGTCTGGCTTAGGCCACTATGCCAGACTTTTTTTGGAATTGTGTCAAGATAACTCATTCTTCACAAGTAAATAATTAGAGTAGTACATTCATTATTAGTATCGACTAGAATAGTGAAAATACGTACTTTTCGATAAAATAGGAGAAAAGTTTTTTTACATATTGCAATCTTGTTTAAAATATGAATATTTGTAAAAAAAAGAGACAAAAATTTAGGTTACCGGCAATTTGACATGACGCGATGCTTTTGTTTTGCACATTTTGTCTAAAGTCTGATATAGTGCCGAACTTCTGCAAGGCTTTCGCCAGACTTATTGAGCCAGACTATTGCCAGACTAATTTTTTTACACGGGGAGAGACGGACGCGGGATTTTTCAAAATTAGAGGATATACGGAGACGATGGGATTTAACAGCTGCTCGGACTGTATTTGCAGGTTCTTACGGAGAGGGAGATGGACTTGTAAGCGCTGGTTTTTTGCGAGCGCGGGTTTATGATTGGACGCGAGAGGAGTTGATTTTCTCGTTAGCTTTCTGACGCCGCTCATTAGAGATTGAAGAGAGGGCGACCCTGGGAGGGAGACTGCTGATGAATGGGGAAGAATAATGGACCTCTTTATATGGACGGGATCATCTGGTGTAAGTTTTTTGTAATACGAGCTGTTAGGAGGTGTAACGAGGTAGGTGCACGGATTAAGTATCGCGTTGAGAGAATTTTTTTAGACTGTTTGGAAAATTTTGTGTTTAAATTTCACATCGTCTGTGGAAAATTAGATCAAGGCTTAGAAAATGTAATTGGGTCTGTAATAGTAATCCTCAGCAGAACATTTTTAGTCTTCTTTTTATATCTGAAAAGTTTTCCAAGAAAACGTTGATGTAAATACGTACGTCCTTTTTCGAGGTTGCTTGTGCTGAAGCCGACCTCCGTTTTCCCGGAATTTGTAATATATTTTCCAATGGTTCAAAGTCAAAAGGACTTGAAAAAAATGGAGATTTTTTTTAACTGTTTTTCTTTTTTCTTTTCATGCTCCGTTTTGGCTGAAAAGGTGGGTTGGAGTAGTTCGTTTACGGCATTGAGCTGAATTCAAAATTCAAGATAATTGACATATAACTGCGGCTACAATTCGGAAGAATGTAATTCTTTTATATGAAAACTTTTCATTTGATTTTCGTATTGAAATTCAGCTTTATACGGTAAATTCCGGGAAAACTATAGTCGGATTTGGAAAAAATATCCTCGAAAACTACAGAATACGCATTTGCAACGTTTTGTTGGTAAACTATGTCAGGTACAAAAGGTATTGTGCTTTGCTACACCTGCTGATCATTCACGGGTTAATAATTGCCAATCAAAATACAAGGTCAAACTGGGTTCGAATTATTCGCCAGCTAGTGTTATATGAACTCATACCCCCTCATTTGGGTTATCGAAATTCCAAAATGTCACAGTACGAATACAAAGTTGTATACATACATCTGGTACACTCTTCCCTATATTTACTAAAAACCAACACAAATATATCACTGTTATACTCTTACATATTTACGTCCCACCGATCACTGCTACCACGCAAATACACGTATATCCCCCTACTCTCGCTCACAGATACATCCCCAATACCGAAGCACGCATCACCAGCAGCGACACCAATGAATCGCGAAACCGCACTTTACGCGTTGATCCTGCCAACGTGGTATACCCCAAACACTCGTACAAACGCGCTCCGCGAAGCCTTCGTAAAAAGCCGGCAAGAAGCTAAGCACTGAGCGCGAAAAGGCCGCGCGCGAGCCGGCCGTTACGCGCAGCTTATCAGTCTCGTTCTCGCTCCGACAGTGCGACCGGAAGTGGGAGAAGCCTGCACGCGGCACGGCTGTACGTAGACTCGCGCGATGCGATACGCGCGATCGGTGTGTTTATTGAAAATAAAAATACAGGGGGAGAAGGAGACGCCGGTGAAATTATGAGTCTTATCGGCTTTATTGACCATTGTTCCGAGGCGCTCGATTGCGCTCGATTGCGCGGACTGCCACCGAGTGGCGAGTGGATATGCGTAGGTGTATAAGTTGGCCGAGACGAGATTTTGAAGTATTGTGGAGTATTATTGTGCGTTCGGTCGAATGCGCGCGCGTGTGTTTGCTATGGCTAGGAGCAGCGCACGTGCAGGGAACTGGGCTGGATTTATGTTTGAAGAGAGAGATTTATGTATGATGAGCTGAGAGGTCTCATAGGATGTGAAGGTTTGAAAATTGTGAAGGTCGGATTGGATGGTTAAGTCTGGTCTATTTTTGGACCGTTAGATTTTAGTACTTTGTCGAATTACAAGTTATTACCGGATTGTAGTATGATGCAGTTTGTGGAAATGCAACCATGATTATTTAAAATATTTAACGTATTTATTTTGCTACATAAAAGTTTAATAACTGAAAAAGATCGAAAAATAAATTGAAAACCTTTTTGAAAGCACGTTAAGGATTTTACCATAAAAAAATGTTTCACTGGCCGGAAAGAGAGTTTTATCCTTATCTGGTGAAAGATTAAATTTTAATTTTTAAGTGGTTTTAATTAGGGAGTATGAATTTGATATGAAATAAGCTAAATTTCATATAGATAAACCTACTTACGTTAAAATCTTAACGTGCGAATTGCCTGCGAGTGTAACTTGTCGAGTGGATCGCTTTTCTTTCTACAAGCAAGTGAATTGAAAAAAGTATGAGCAGCACAAAGGATATTTACAAAACTTGACATCCATTAATTTTGGAAACACCTCTATTAAGAGAGCGTAACAAATATGCTTTAATGGGAGTTACAGGGTTAATACTGTGATTCGGTTTTATCTGAAGCACACACTTATGTTAGAGCATGCATGATTTTTTTAGATTTAAAAATGTATTCTTGCAGTTTTTAAAATTATAATCAACGAGCATGACATGGTTTAAACATAAACCCTCAAAATTAGGCCTCTTTTTCGTTTATTTTAGTGACATAATTCTAATATATGCAGCAAACATGCAATATTTTCAAACAGTATTAAAAAATTACAATATATTTCTCGAGATATTTTTCTTATACGAATAACGATATAAGCTCTTATTCCATCCTATGTCACTTAATTTGACCAATAATAGAATTTTGCATTCTCGTTACTTTCGAAGCTTTAATTAAAGGGAGGAGGCAATCACTAAAACTTTAAATTTTCATTGTTTGACTATCTAAAGTGGTACAACACTGAGTAAGAGCTTAGTCCATTGTTAAAAAAAGCTGTATTGTTTTATATAACAATGGTTAAAAAATTGGCTATATTAAATTCTTTAAAATTTTCAAAAATTTAATTTTAAAATTTAATTAATCAATAATGGCCGATAAAATATTAGTGATTGTTATGCATGCTAGTCAATTTCATTTTGTTCTGTGAGCTTCATAGAATTAAGTATAATAGCGAATTAATTTGAACAAAAGCTCTTCAACCTTTTAATTAAAAGTAATGAATTAACTAGCATTTTCATTTTCAAAGTAGCGTAATTCATCTTTTTTGAGCTACCGGTTCTCTTGCTTCACGCTTCGTTCGTGTCACAAACAATAGAGTACAGAGATCCTAGTCTCTTTGTTGTTTTGTCTCGGGTGATTCTAGATATCATCTTGTCAAGCTACCTTACTATGTGCAAGTTCATGCGGGCTCTAAGATGAATTTAACAATAACAGTTCTGAAATCCCGCTTTTAATCATTCTACTAAATAAATGGTATTAAGGTGAGAATTATAAACAGTAAAACTTTCAATTCTACATTGCATTTTTGAATAATGAATAGTGCTGTTTTGGTTAACTTTTTAGTATCCAAAGTACTTATTCGATCAAAAAAATATGTTATAATTGGTTTTATATTTTTAAAATAACCCATTGATGTATTCTAGTTAGTCAAAGCGAAAATAAGCTCTAAATAAGATTTTTAAAAATGGATCTTTTTTAATCATTTTCATGACTAAGTTCTGCTTTAATTGTTTAATTAATTCAATTAGCGAGAATAAAATGAATAAAGTTGACTTGTATAAAATCTAAATTGGTATGTTCACTTTCGATATGTCGAATTACATACTCACATACATATGAGAATAAGAAAAGTGTTTTTTGCCAAGAATCAAAAAAACTTTTTATTTTAGTTTCTTAATCTTTGTAACTTATAATTTGAAAAAGTTACATGTGGTCAAGTAAAATAAATCACATTAGATAGCATACAAAATAGAAAGTGGTTGGCGCAAGTGGTTTTAATGAATCTTTTTGAAACTTTTAGGATAAGTTTTTGAAGCTCTTTACAATAAAAGTTGGCATTTTTTATAACAATATTGAAAAACAATTCACAATTTCTTTTGTTACAATTAAACAATATAAATAAAGTTACAACAATTTTTAAGTTAAAAATCCATCCATGTTTTCCTTGTTACATTGAAGTAAGTATGTACACATTTTTTCAGACCATTTGAAGAAAACTGTATGCGCCAATTACTTCTTGAAAATAGCATCAAATAAATGTAATAATGGCACATTGTAAGGGTAAAATAAGTTAAAACTTGCTGAAAATTTGTACATAGCATCATATAATAATAGTAAATATATCATCAAAACCTCATTATGTTAAAATGAAAACTGAAGAACTTTTTTTTCACTATAGTCCTCCTTAAGAGAAAACATCGTGATAAATATAAACCTCAAGCAATTTTAAAGCAGAAGGTGGAGTCTTAATACTCTAAGGGCTATGTATGACTTTGATATCACGTGGAACTCAAATCTTCGACAGAAAAGGCAGAGCTGACATCATAGACTTTCTGCCAAAACGATTTAGACACACAAACAGTAATTGTACCTATCGTAATAAATATACATAGATATGAAGTTTTTGAAACTACCACATCGATTGCGCAAGAAATGCACATGAAGCTACCGGTTTTGTATAATAACTTAACTAATATTATTTTATTCGTTATATCAACGAGAATATGAAAGTTTGCAGTTGAACTGCGTTATTGCCTAATTAAAGGTATGTTGCATTAAATTTAAAGGTATTATTACTAATATATAAAACTTCTATTTACTGAACTGAGAGAAGAAATTAGTAACCATTACTAGACCCTCTAGTAAAATCAATATGATGTAGGAAAATTTTTCTCATTACTATGAAATTTAGGATTGAATACTAGACGTCTTGTTTTGAGTGCCAATTGTATCTTATTTTGATTGTACAAGACTCAGTACTAGACATTCTTGTAATATTTCCTGCTAAGGAATAGATACTATATTATAACTTATATATAAAGGTACACTGACAAGAAGGATTGGGTATCACACCAATATTTTTACATTTATATGAAACTATACCTTTATTGCTCGAGTAACCATACATATTGCTGTCGTAGCTATAGCATGGGTGTCGGTGATATTATATGGTAGTCGCAGCAAAATAATATAGTTGTGAGGGCAATAACAAAGTATTGTTGCAGCAGCAATACGTAGTTTAGTTCGATAAACCGGATTAATTTAATTAATTAAAATAATTGAACTCTGTCCTAGGTTGGCTGTGAATCATTATTAACCGTACCACATTATATTTTTTTCCTAGCGTGTTTAATAAATATTCCTACCCCCTGGTAGTAGCCGTTACTACTTTTCTTTCACAGTGTAGTTTTTTTTAGTTTTAAAGGCTCATTGTATGTTTTCAAATCATTTTTGATTGTTAATCCCCATACCTACATAAAAACTGTTATATTATTTAAATATACATATTGATTTATAATTTATAATAAATTGATTTTTTCATGTAATTATATATACAAATAATTGCTTTCATCTTTTATCTTTTACTTACTCAATGACCTATTTCACATACTTACGAGATGCCTACACTGAAAAAAAAATTTGTTAAATCTAAGTAAACGTTTCCTTGAATCGTACTAAGAAAAGATTTCCTTAAATAAAGTAAATTTAGTTTATATTTCTTAAATTTAGTAAATATATATTGAATTAATGAATACCAGTCTAAACATAATTAAATATTTACTATTATCAAATAAATCTTTTCTTAGTACGATTCAAGGAAACGTTTACTTAGATTTAACAATTTTTTTTCAGTGTACAAATGGTTAGTCAAGCATGCAGGGAATTTATGAATATAATTACTTCTGATCAAAAACACTTCAAATGTCCTATTGTTTCATAAATTATTTGCTCTAACAAAAGCTTGGGCAAAAAGATACATTCATTCCCTATCAAAGTTCCACAATGCGACGAGGCCCCATCCTCGGCGCCGCGTTCGAAAAGCGCGCGCGACAGTGGCAGGGTCTCGACTCTCTCCCCCACCTCGCTCGGGCCTACTAATCCAAACCGCGCGATCCGGGAGAGCTCACTTTGAACGGAGCAGAGGCTCCAAGCACCACTCGAGGCTCTGCCACTGCTCCGCTCCACGGCAAGGCCGGTGCTACTCATGAGCGCACTCGTGGAAACACCGGGGCACAGCAGCGACCGGTAGCCGCTCTTCGACGACACAGGTAGCGCGAGCGACGCCACCAGGAGTCCATCGTGGGACTACCCGGATCACGTGTGCACTCTTCTACACCCGCTAGAGGGCGCAAAGAGCCGACTGCGAGCTGTGCACTCGTGTGGAAGGTCTTACCAACCTGCACTACAAAAAGAAAATCTTATTTTAACATTGACCGATCTTAAATTTGTTGCATTTTAAAATTTCAAATGCTTGAAAAACATAAAAATAATATTAATATTATTTTAATAATAATATTAATTATTAATTATTTTTATTTTAATATTAATATTATCTTTATGTTTTTCAAGCATTTGAAATTTTAAGATGCAACAAATTGAAGATTGGTCAATCTTAAAATAAGATTTTCTTTTTGTAGTGTGGTCTAAATTCAGTCATGTACCCGTGGACTACGAGCGCACTCGTGTCGAGACTACCACTCTCGTGTGATCTGTACCAAATCCGTATCCCCGTACCAATTGCCGAATCATTCCGTAGGCTGATGTAGAGTAGTATAGATACCGATATAGTATCGCGTGAAATTTAGTACAGTATACTTGCGTTGGTTTTACCGACCGGTACATACACAACAGCAACTTCGGACCGTGTGTATATTTCAAATACAGCTTAGGGCTAATAAGAACAGCGATGGTTAGTGCGCGCAATTCACCTCTAGAGCGCGACGCTCTCGACGTGGACACTCGGTCATCCTTCCGTTCCTGGAAGGCCCATTTATACGACCGCGAGACCCCTACGGGAGTCAGTTCGTAAGGAGCTGAGCAACGAGCCCACTCGTGGAAGCTCCGGGTTGCTTCTACCCGGTAACCGCTCGCCTGTAGTCATCGGAAATTGCGGCACTCCAGGGTAGCAGAATCAACGTCACCAGGAGTCTTCCAAGGCGAAGACTTGAACCCCGAGACTCACGAGAAATTTACCAGAGGGCCTATGGTGTCGACTACGAGCGGACTCGTGTCGCAGCTATACCGGAGTATCCGCACTTGTACCTGACCTGTATTGCTGAATTCGTTACCGAATCGGTTAGTATATTAGATTATTAGGCTTATACTCTCTGCCCTCGTAGCTCCCTTTGCGTTAGTTCAAATGAACTCGCCGTACCGGTTTTATAGACGGCTCTGTTAATTTTGACTCGCGAATTGTACGCGATTTAGTACGAGTTATAAATAAAACCGTTTTTTCGTTTTATGCTTTTTATCTAGTTAAATAATTATAAAAATATTTTCGTCTCATATCCCGATAGACAGATCTTAGATTTATTATATATTTACCAGGTCTCTCATAAGCATTAATATGTTAATAAAATGGTTCCTAATGTATTCTCTCCAAAAATATATAACCTCAAATATACGTAGAATAAATAATACGGCCAATCACATTTTCCTATTTCTCCAGATTCGAAAGAGCTGAAGAATGTCCAGCGAGGTGGAGGATCGCCTGCGGCAGCAGCACGAATCCGAGACGATGTCTCTTCACGAGGCGGCCCGGGACGGCGACGTCGCGATGGTCGAGCTCTACCTCGAGGCCGGCGCGGACCTGAGCGCCCGCACGGGCGTCAGCCAGATCACGGCCCTGCACGCCGCGGTGAAGCACAATCGCGAGGCCGTGGTCCAGCTGCTCCTCCGGCACGAGGCCCCGGCCGACGCGAGGAACGGCTTCGGCGACACGCCCCTGCACTACGCCTTGCGCAAGGGATTCGCGAGCCTGGTCGAGTTGCTGCTGCGCCGCGGTGCCGATCCCAACCGCCCGATGAACAACGTCATCGGCCTGCCCGGGATTCGACCTCAGAAGATGATGCCTCTGTTCACGGCCCTGGAGAGGTGCGACGTCGACTCGGTGCGCCTCCTGCTGGAGCACGGCGCCCGGGTCGACCTGGTAAACGACTCCAAGGAGACACCTCTACAGGTGGCCATGCGCACCATCGACGACAAGGCCCAGCGCTTCGCCACGTGCCTGGCTCTGCTGGACAAGGGTGCGCTGGTCGAGCGGTACCCTCTGAGCAGCCGGACGACGCCCCTCGACTGGGCCATCGAGACGAGGAAGGATCCCGAACTGGCCGAGCTGCTCCTGGCGCGAGGCGCGCGCGTTCAGGCGGACGACCTTGGCCAACGCTCGCCGCTCCATCTGGCGGTCCGCGAGAACTTCTCCGACCTGGCGAGACGACTGCTGGAGTTGGGCGCCAATCCGAACAGCGTGGATTGCCAGCGAAGATCGGTACTCGCGGATGCCATCGCCGTTCACGGCAACGAGAGGCTGGTGTGCTTGTTGCTGCAGTACGGCGCCAACGGCGATAAGGAGAGAACTGCGTTCTTCGCGGCCAGGGTCGGGAACGTGGAGATGATGAAGTTCGTAGTGGACAGGGGAGTCGAGGTCGACATCGTGGACGGCAAGATGAAGCTGTCCCTGCTGCAGATGGCCGTGCATTTCAGGAAGCCGGCCGTGGTGGAGTATCTGCTGGAGGTGGGAGCCTCCGTGAATCAGGAGGTGCGCAAGAGGAATCTACCGTTGATCATGGCGCGTATGATTTTCCTCAATTACCCCAGCGCGGAGTCGCGAGCGATCGTGTTCCTCTTGGTGAAGCGCATCGCATTTCTGGTTACGGTGGGCGGTGTCGTTCACAAGCGGAACTTGCACTTCATGCAACAAGATACAATCACGGGAAGCAGGTACGCGTTCTATCGGCTAGAACTGGAGCGCATGAAATCGACCCAGGTGTGCCGTGGGGTCTCGGTGACGTACTACGACCTGCTGACGAGAAGTCACAATGGCCTCGTGAGATGCTTGCGCAGCGAGAAGGTGAGGATCGTATTGGCGTCAGGTGATTACAAGACGCACTTTAGCTCGTATGGACAGAAAGTGGAGGAGAAGTTGGGCAAAGGATTGCAGCGCTTCCACATGCTGAGTGGATTGCAGCAGAGGCTGCACGAGGTGTTTATGTTAGTGCTGCCGTACGATGTGACGAACAGGATAGGCGAATTCTTTTCCGACGAGGAGCTTCTGACGATGAATTTTATTTGAAAGACTGTCTTAATTGCGCTTTTTGTATTTGAATTAGCTTAACGTAATGCATGCGAGAAATGTATTTAATATTATTAATATGTATGTAATATTGTGTATAAGTACTTTATGTAAGTCAACTGTATAATCAACACATTAATTATGTATTATTTCTTACCATAAGTATTTATTTTATTTCTAATATTCACTCCTGTTTCAATAACACCTATTAGACTCCCCTACTATTTCCATGTCCCTTATTTCGTAAACAAAGGTTAAACATTCTCTCAAATATCTAATTTCTAAACAATTGGTCTACTATTATCTTACGTTTGATTAACCAATGAACGATAAAAACTCACATGGTCTGCTCATATAAATGTTTAGAATAGTAATAATAATTCTTGTAATTAATTTAAGTAATACGTGAATTCTAGTAATCTTGTACAAGTTACCATTGATAGAATTCTTTAAAAAATCTTTAGAAATTTTAAGGGAAGTCGGCATTGCAATACGCAATGCTTTGTTTATTACGGCATTACGATTTTCAATTTTGACACAGACAATTAATTTTCTTTTGGTATCATTTTATTTTGCTGCGTGTATTTTTAGAAAAAATTTATATACTTAACTCGTTCACCAATTTTGGAAGCATTTCCAATTGAATGTAGCAAATATGCTACAATAAATGTTAAAAAGTTATATATAGTTTTGCAGTATTATAAATTTGAGCTTTCTCAAAGAGAAACGTTGTTTATTATTAAATTTTCTTAGAGGTATGTACAAAATGAGTTATGAATACGAAAAATATTGTCTTTTTTCTCTAAAATGCTTCAATATCTATATTACTTTTACCAGGTAAAAAATATGGTAATTAAGAGGTAAAGGTAACGTTCATAAAAATTTTAAGAAATTCTATCCAAATCATTCCAAAAATAATAAAATTTAATTTGTAATATATTACGAGTTTGAATAAACGAAAGTTATTTTATTTGAAATATACATGGTGTTTTATCATTTATTTAACACCCATTTCCAATATTTTATATATCCTTCTAATATCTGAAAACTATCGAAACCCCAATTATGAAGCTAAATGACTCGCCATATTCAAAGTTATTTTTACCGTTGGGTGTACATATTTGTGGTTACGAGGCATAACAACTTAAATCCACGTTTTTGAAAATTAAGTTTATAGTTATTTTGGTATCTTTGCATGATATACATATGACGAAATCCCAAAACAGAAATTTACTGCGCAGTTAATAATCGTGCACACAATGGTGGAATTTATTTTTCCATAAAGTATATAAAAGTAGTAGAAAAGACCTTAAGTTTGAGTTTTTGTTCGTTGACGTTCCGGTGCAAAGTTATGACCAATTGAATGTAGGGTAATAATTCGTCGAAAATCTCAGAATCTGCAAAAAATGAAAAATCCGTTCGTTTTACCCTATTTTTAACTGATCATAACTTTGCACTAGAACATCCATTTTCAACAAACAGAAACTCAAATTAAAGATTTTTTCTTCTACTTTTATATGCTTTATGGACCAAATTTCCACCATTGTGTGCACAGTTATTAACTGCGCAGTAAAAAAAAACCTTCTTTTTGCTATATATCAAAAACCGTAAAAAACACCTAATATGACAGAAAAACATATTCACATGACCAATTTCCATTGTTTATTTTTTGGGGTATTCCTCATACACACTCGACGTGCGAAATTTGTGATCGAATGCGTTTGAAATCCTCCAATGAGCTTCGTGAAAACGCACTTTGATCCAATGAGACCCAATGAAATTGCAGTATTACAAAAAATGAGAGAGAGAGAGAGAGAAAGAGAGAGAGAAAGAGAAAGAGAGAGAGAGAGAGAGAGAGAGAGAGAGAGAGAGAGAGAGAGAGAGAGCAGATGAACGGTAAGAACTGGAAAGAGTCCTGGAGTGGGAGTAAAAAACAAAGAAGCGACTAGCGCTCTGTGGTGGCCGCGACGCGCCCGGGTGAGGTTAGTTAATCTGGCGATCGACAAAGGAGGACCGACACACGCGCGTTTATAATACCAACGAATACAAACCTATATACCTATACTTACTAGCTTTGACAGGCCTATACAGTCTCGCGCCGCTCGCCCTCCGCCAATTCACGCGTCAGCTTCACATTTTATACCTACACTGCCCGACGGTGTGTACCCCCAGCGATTCCGCGACGCGCCTGTACCACGTGAGAGACCTGCAGCAACGACCGAGGGCTCAGCATCACGGCAAGGGAGCGTGGGCACGACACAGAAGTGAATACCTGGCCGGCTGATACCGGCCGACGAAGGGGGTTCGTGTGCTACCGGTCACGGACGGTACGGACACACAACGGACCGGAAGTAAAACTTGAACGTGAGTAGCCTTCTCTGTCTCTCATAACGTGTGATACGAGCGAGGATACGCCTGCTCTCTTTCCCGTTCGCGTCTATCGATGCAACGAGTGTTGCTTCCCGTGTAAAGAATTAGTCTGGCACTAGTCTGGGATTAATCTGGCTTAACAAGTCTGGTGAAAGTCTTACAAAAGTCTAGTAGAAGTCTGGCTTAGGCCTTTTGGAATTATGTCAAGAAAACTCATTTTTCACAAGTAAATAATTAGAGTAGTACATTCATTATTAGTATCGACTAGAATAGTGAAAATACGTACTTTTCGATAAAATAGGAGAAAAGTTTTTTTACATATTGCAATCTTGTTTAAAATATGAATATTTGTAAAAAAAGAGACCAAAATTTAGGTTACTGGCAATTTGACATGACGCGATGCTTTTGTTTTGCACATTGTGTCTAAAGTCTGGCATAGTGGCCAAAGCCAGACTTCTGCAAGACTTTCGCCAGACTTATTGAGCCAGACTATTACCAGACTAATTTTTTTACACGGGTCGTAAGCTTAAATAATGAATAAACTTTACAGTTTTTAATCCGAGAGTTGTGTATACCGATCGATCGCAAACTCACTCCATCTTTCCAACCACCGCCTACGAGGGCACACATGCTGTACACATGAATCTGAGACATATAGGTATAGCTGAGTTCTCATAATTAGGAAAGCCGCGACCTTCCGTCGCACTGTCGAACGGTTATTCGCGGACGCGGGACGACGCGCCATTGCGCGCGCGAGTTGCTCGCACGTGTACGGGTCGTATGCAACTCGCACAGCCGCCGGAACGCCTAAACACAAATCCGTCACAATATATGCGATTAAAAACAGCGCTGCCAATTCATTAGCATTTAGATTCCTCAAACTAAAGTAATTGTTCCGATATGAAATTTTTTGTTCTAATAAATTAATTTTAAATTGATATATCTCTTTCTAAATAATAACTCAAAATGGGTGAGCTTCTTTATCATTGATGGTTTGACAAAGATAATTTTTAAGTAAAGTTATAAAACAATAGGTAATAATCCTTGTCACAGCAATTTTCTATCTACGTAATTTATTAAAAATATTTAAATATTTAAATTAAATGTAATCAGATGTTAGTACGTGGATTCACTGAATTCATAATCATCTAAAATTTTGTGAACGATTTGTCATCATAGATTTCCGAGATATAACCGTTGAAACTAAATATGACTTTTTTCGTGTATAACAAAAAAAATGAAAGAGCCTATCTAAAATTTGCGGTTGTAAACGATAGGTATTTTTATGCTCTTTATAATGTATTTACACTAAATTGATCATAATATTTCTAAAATACCATAAACCTCGAAAACTAAAACTTAAAAGTCCAAAAATCGAATAATTGTTATACACAAAACGAGTCGACAAATCTTAAAATTATTTTTTAATTACCGTTTTTTAAGACCGTATCATTCTCGCGATATAAACAAAAATACATAATCTCAAATATCTTGAAATATAAAGGTCGTTGTGATCTGGACAACAACCTCGGTCAAGAGGTAGTAAAAAGCTACCGTTTTTGAAAGTTCACACACACACCCACATGCACGCACGCACGCACACTAACACACAAGCACATACACGCACACATATACACACATCCATACACATTTGGACATATTTTAAAATAGTGTATATTGATTACAAAGGTTCCAAAACATTTTTCTAATATTTTTTCGAAAATTTTTGTATTTGTCAGTACTGAACATAATATTTATTTGGGTTTTTCAAAAGAACGAAGAAAATCGCTTAATAAAGTATAAACATCTATAATTTTCTTATTATGATTAACTTTGTATCGATAAATGTTATTTACATATGTTAGTTTACGAATAATTGTACAAGGTAACACTATGATTAATAATTAATGTAATATAAAAATATAACAATGAAACTAAATAATGCCATTTATATTTACCCTCAGGAATTTATTATTTTGATGGGTATGATACATGTACCTTATTAAGCCACGAGTAGTCGCGCTTCTCGGTCCTACGCGGACGCGCACGATGTGGCGCCAAATTCAGGTAAAAAGTGTTAACAAGGATTTCTAACAGATCTAAAATACTAAAAACGTTTGAGGTAACTTGGTTATCAATAATAAACATTTGTTTATTGTTTTTTTACTTTATAAATAATTTTTCTTTTACTTTGTCAATATAAAATAAATTATTTTTTTCAGACTTTTATTTTAGATTATTAGAAGCTAAATAAGATTTCTGAAGAATACATAGTAACAAAAATATTTTTCGTTGAAAAAAGCCGTTTTAAGAAAGTGTGGTGTCTCAAAGATGCCACGCGCGTGCTCGCGGGCTAATAATACATATTACTTCAAAAGCATTATTATACTATTTTTTATTCTTCATTCTGCTATTTAAAATGCAAAATTTTCCAAATTCACTTTTCTTTCAAAGATATCCAGGAATTATTTTGAGTTTCGTGTATTTATGATCTAGTACATTATACATTCGGAATCAGAAAGAAAATTCCAAGTGTAAGAATTTTACATTTAATTTTTGTTCAGGTACCGTGCATTATTTTTCATCTCCAAGAAATTTGGATCTACTTAATCTTTTATAATCTTTTCCTCTATTTTAATTGTCTTCTTTAGCACAATTTCATTGCACCTTTAGTAGTAGTCGAGTTATTACTATTTAAATAATGACCATTTTTATTGTATAAGCTTCGAGGGAAAAATATATGTGCGACCGATATCCTCAATGGTTTAGGCCAGAATGAATGTAATATATAGCCGCCCTTTGTCTCGATCTCACCACAGGCGCTTCTCATGCGGAGTCCGCATGCTTATCGTCTTTCGCGTTTGCGGGTAATCGAGCCGTGATGACGAAGCTCCTTAGAATTCGGCTACATACTACAGCGACGACTTCAAAACCATCGTCAAGTCGAGGCATATTGAATTATGGCTTATGGCGCAGCTAACAATTAAATAATTTAAAAATATTGTTATTATAGCTTGTAACATTGAAACTATGGAGCATTAGAGAGCTACTTTGTTTTTTTTTCTTTCATATTTATGTATCAAAAAACATATCCCAGAGTTACGCAGGATCCGTGAACTGCAGGCTGATACTCTCTCAATTGCTAGAACAAAATTTCAACTAATCGCATTCGAAATAAAAAATCCAGAGAAAAATAAATTCTCTAGAATAACCCCTTCGTAAATAGTTCATAATCCATTCTGAAAATCCTCATCACAACAATCGCTCGCGCTCGCACGCCCTGTTTACTTAATACTCTCTTCCATATCCATTCGAAATCCATTGTAAGAGGCTTTCGTACATCCCGTATATAATAAGCGCGAGTGCAGTGCGTCTGATATATTTTGAATTATCGCACATGTGTACAATACCCGTGCACGCATCCGTATTCTCCTTCTGCCGAGTCGCCCCTCCTCCCCCCCATTGTCGAGTGACGGATGATGGGGAGAGAGATCCTGGCGCTACAGCTGTACACTATATACAGTATCCTGCGCGGAATCGAGCTCACAATGAGGGCCGCGTGCGCTTCTTCGCCGCGAGGGATTGGCAGGAGCGCGTTATATTCAATTAGTGGTTCTCGTTCGAGGATCGCGGCGAATGAAATTTTCAACGGTGTCGGATCTGCGACGGTGTATTGTATTGTTATACCCTGCAGATGGGGATGGAGGTGGAGCGATGCTGAGCCGTCGTGGATGCTTTGTCGCGGGGAAATTTGTAGTTGAATTATCTGACAATTTCGCTGTGGGCCGTTTTCGTGGATGCACATTATAAATTTTATTCTTTTTGAGATTTTTAAGGGCACAACGAGGCAAATAAAGTCTTATTTGGTACGTTTCTACCTAAATTATAACGTAATATTTTACATATAAGATATATAACAATTTCGGAATCGATGATCCCGCTCTGTAGCGAGTGCGACCGCGCCCCTTGATAACTTTTTAAAACCTTCGATATCATATGATTTTCTTAATCTTAATATGTATGACAAAAATATGTGAGCTAAAGAACGTAAAAGAAAGTTACGAGTTGCCACAAATAGTACGAAAATATCGATCTTATAGATTTTTACTTATGCATATTTGATCCTTAACTCACCTTGAAAGTCTTCTATATTCTTAAAGTAGAATTATATATAAGCAGATTTATAAATATAATTTACATAATAAACCTTAAAAAAATATTAGTTTTGATGTATATCATATTATTAGTAACATTTTTTCCTAAGAACTGAAACAATAAGTTGCTTTTATCCCGTTAAAAAAATTCTATAGGGAAGGCGACTGCCAAACTAATATTTCTAAAATTTATATTGCCTGCATTGTATTGTATTGTATACAATACAGTTAGTAATTTTCAAATTTCAAGTAGATTAAGTTACTGACAAGGAAGGTACCACACCTCCGACTCACAACTTTTGATGGGGCTTTGGGAGGTGATGGTTTCTTTTGTTTTCTTTGTTTTTAGTCCCTAGATAGGAATACTTTGATCGAAGCAGCTAACGCTGCCTATATCGTCAGATATAGCGCGTTTTATTAGCATTATTAGTGTATTTATATATACGATAATTTATCTTATAGGGTATTTTAAATTTTTGCGTCGACAGCCACTCTGACCAGTCCTATACTTCATTTTCAGGCACCAAAAGGCAGCTCCAAAAGCCTCATTAAAATTCGTTCGATAAGAAAACTTTATCAACTTTCTAACTAGTATTTAATTATAAGGATTTTAATTCTTGATAAGTGTAAACAAACTTGTATTCCCAATTAAATGTAAAGGCCACTTTAACCTGAATAGCGGGAAGAAAGTAACATATTATTATTATTCCCTCCTAAACTTTATTTTCCGCAAATTGACTTTCTTCCCGCATTGGTTAAACACGGGGACGCACGTATTTCATTCAATTTTCAATTTTGAGCAAATATCTCTCTGGGAAGTTGTTGTTTTTGATTAGGACAATAACGTTTCATAAAGATATTTGCTAAAAATTCAAAATTAAATGAGAAAAGTCGTTTCTCGTATTTGTCGGTGAGTGATGGCTTTAGCATCACCTTAAATAACATTACAGTAGTAATTGCTAGTAAATTTTAAAGAGTTCTATTGTGTAGAAAATTGTTTCTTCTATTTTTTCTTTTATTACTATAAAAGTTTTGCTTTTCTAAACAAGATACATGTTATTCATTATTGAAAGTTAAAGTGAGACTCTATTAAATTGCCAATGAAGACGAGGCATAAACACTAAGAGAAATTGTATTGCAAATATTATAAATCTTATGCGAAAATTTACTATATTTTCATGGTAAGTTGAAGACATATGCCTCATCTCCACTGGTAGTTCAATAGAGAGGCTATTGAAGTGACGCTAAACATCTCAGACAGTTAAACTGTGCGCCAGCTAATCTAAGTACATATTATTATTTAATCGTCCGCATGCAGCCGAATTGTTTTCTTTCTTGCTCTTTGTTGTTATTTCTGACTTTCTAGGCCTATCTTTCTGCTTAAAACTGCCGGTGGTGAGGTAACCGGATACTTTTTGTATATGTGTGAATATGATTGGGCGAGTATTAAATGAAGAAAAATTGATCTCGCGGGGAATCGAACCTGGTGCGTCGGCATGCGAGTCCGCGATTATATGCGCTTCGATAACTCGCTTGCTTGATGACAGAAACAAAATACTAAGTGATGTAATATGTTACCTGACTGAATTACAGAAAATAACAAATAATATTATTTTCCAAACTCTGAATAAGCGAATATAAATGTATTTTAAAAAAGAAGGCTTTTATGCCTCGTCTTCACTGGCACTTTGATAACGTCTCGCTTTAACTTTTAATAGTAAATAACATTACAGTGATGATTGCTAGTACATTTTAAAGAGTTCTATTGTGTACAAATTTGTTTCTTCTATTTTTTCATACTTAACAAGTTTTGCTTTTCCAAACAAGTCTACGTTATGCGCTGCGTAGTTTTTGATGTTTATACATATTCATACTATGTTTATGGTAATCTTGCGCTCCGTAGTTTTCGGTGTGTAAGTGTTCATATACTAGTATTTACAAACAGTATTTGTCAATTATAAATTGTTTATTAATTTAATAAACAAAATATGCGTAGATTGTTTATAAGCAAATGCTTATTGATTTTTTCCAGGAAAATGCAAGCGACATGTTATACGCAAATATGTATTGATATAATTGAAGTTATCAACGAAGTTGTATATTAAAAGTAACAAATAAATTTAAACGTACATAAAATTTAACATATTACGAATTTGTTTTCGTATACTATGCTATAATATTAATTCATTACATACAAGCGTTTAGGTATTGTTAGTAAAATATTTTAAGTATTAAAAGACGAAAAGAATTTTTTTAAACTAATATTTTGTTATTATTTTACAAAAAAAACTTTAAAGTTACTATAAGATATATTAATTGAAAGAAAATTACTTCAACTTTATGAAGGCGTACACATTTCTGACAAGTTCAAAGTATAAAATAAAAAAAAAAATTTTTTTCGATATTTACAAATTTTTAAACATTAATATATTTACTAAGAAATGAGATTCTTATTATCCATTCAGCTCCAAAATCTAATCCATTCTAAGTTCAAACATATGTAATTTCTCTGCAAAATTTGAGTGCGTGATATGCTTCTCTTGAAGAGTCATGGTGGACACAAATTTTTGTTTCATACGTACATACATACAAAGTACATACATACACACATACATACATACATACAGACAGACAGACATTTTCTGAAAACCGATTGTAAACCCATTTTTAAGACTCAGGAACCTCGAAAACATCCAGATTAAATAAATTTTTATCATCGTTACAAAGCTTTCTTTTTGAGAAAGCAAAATCATTTTGTAAAAAGAATCGATGTTCTATGGCCCCGATAATTTAAGTAAAACTGCACCATTCCTTCTGAAAATTTCCAGAACGGGAGCTTTTCACTATCTCTTCACTGAGTATTTGACCTGATCATGAGGACATTTATTTTTCGAGACATTTGAGGTTATATTTTTTTCAAATATGTTTTGATTGTTTATTTCTTTGGTATTACATAGTATTTTCTTTACCAATTTGAAAACCAAAAGAGTTTTCAAGATTTATCACATTTTTTTTGTTTCATAACGTTTTTTCATTTTTATGATATTTTTATAAACTTGAACAAAATTACAAACGTACGAAAAATTTTATTTGTAAAAGTAGTATGCATTTATTATATTCAAAAATATAATATAATCAATAATTATAATGTTGTAAAATTTATTATTGTCAATTGAAGAAACTGTAACTTGATGTGCAAAAACTATTTAAGTTTTTATACAAATTAAATAATTGGGGCGCAGGTAATGGGGACATGCAGGTAATGTGGCCACCTACATGAGATCTCGATGTATGCGATATTCTGGGGCGCCGTAATTCCTACAGTACATGTATTGTGACAATTGCGTCCTCTAATTATAAGATAGTGTCATGTTTACACGAGAAAGTATTAAAACTCTGATTTCTTAGCAGTGTATATATGTATAGAAACGACTTTTGTCAGCGTAATATGAGCAAAAAGAAAATCATACGGTACATAAAATTGTAGCTTTTTTGCGTACTTCAAGATGTACCAGTTTTTGCCGCAGAGTTTATTTTCGATGCGAAAATTGCAACTTTCGATGACGTTTATCGGTTGGTAAAGCGGTCATACGAATTCATTGCCAGGCAAAAGGCAATCGTCACCGATAAACACGGCGGTTGCTACTTCAAATTCCTAGATACTAATCCGAAAATATGGATACCCATACCAAAGCATACGCTACGACACCATGTAGTTAAACAACACATAAAGGAAGTCTCTGATAGGTTAATCTCGATTTTTTGAAACACTTACTAAACACTACTAAACACGGTTGGTACAGTGGCCAATTTTTAACTACTTAGAACTTCTTTAATTCAAATTCAGAGAGTATAACATATTTTTGCAAAAAAACTCATGAGGTATTAGCGTTAAAGGTTCAAATAACATGTCTCAATAGTTTCCGAAGCCTCAAAACTCGACATATATTTACTGGGAATCGAAAGTTCCTTAATTTAGCGCTGAAATTTCCCGAGCCCTTGTACTCCATAAGCCCGCCCCTTATGCACACCTCCATAGCTGCGTGGACTATAGTCTGTGTCTGACATACCATCAAATAGTGCACTTTACAATGTTATAATTCCAAAACTCTTCGTGAGAAGGTATTCATTTTTTAAAGTTTTTCCTGTGTATACTCTGCGTAACATATTAGTTTTTTTTAAATGTATAAATTATTTTCTTTGCTATTAATTAAAATCTTGATAAAACAGTAGCTTCTTGTATGTCCTCTAAATTAAAAGTTGCAACTTTGAAGGTTAATATTTCTATTTCTGTTCGTGGGAACCACTTTAAATTGTACACAGTAGTGGATAATATAATTGTTAACATGTGGTCAAAATTAAAAAAATAATGTATTATTAGGCGACTTTTGAGCGAACCTCCTTAAGGTGGCTACAGTATCTGCACTCCCCTTATTTTTTTCCATAATCTATGCTATACTTTTGCATACGTTTAAATGTTAATTTCAAAATTTAAATCTATACATCTAGACATATTAAAAAGTAGACTTGACATTTTGTATCGTTTTTGATACAAATAGTTTCATATAATAACAATTAATAAGGTTTGATGAATCGAAGTAACAATGATACATAATGTAATGTTAGAATTTGTAATTCCTTTAAAAGGCAGATGTTTTATCATATGTTTTTATCATATGGAAAAAACATGAAGAAATCGCATAAATTTTCCATAATTTATGAAACTCTGTATCGTTCATGTTAATAGGCTGATTAGACATAACTATGATACTTGTATATATCATTTTTTATTTCTTAAGTATTATAGAGTATTGTATTTTTAATTTTGTTTTATTTCCAGATTATGGATTTTTCTAAAATGGTGGACAATACGCTTGAACTTAGTCAAATATTAAAGAAAGCTGTTTATATATGGGAGCTTTCAGTATATGATATTCAAGGTATTCAGAATGGACGTTTAGTGCGATCTTTAACTTTTCTTAGTGGTCCCGAAAACAATAAAAATTTATGGCGTCTAGAATTATGTAAAAGAGACAATCCTCCTGACCAATTTGTATCTGTTTGCCTTGAGAGTAGTACAATTTTTAAAGAAACCGATGCTTTTAACTGTAAAATTTTGACTTCATACAAAAGTGCTATTTGGCATAATAAAATATTGTTCTCTGTAGGAGGAGG
Organism: Gastracanthus pulcherrimus; assembly: GCA_949152435.1. Taxonomy (NCBI): domain Eukaryota; kingdom Metazoa; phylum Arthropoda; class Insecta; order Hymenoptera; family Pteromalidae; genus Gastracanthus; species Gastracanthus pulcherrimus. Next base: position 167,553,975 of record OX424574.1, on the reverse strand, counting down.
AACGCAGAAATATCTTATAGGTGATATACCCTATATATTTATCTTAGCACGTACCCCTTCTGAACCTCTTTATATAATGTGTCACATAGAAAAAGAAATAGTATTAGTAAATAATATTAGAGATATACTACCAAACGAAGAAATAACAGATTATGAAAAACTTCTGAACAATCCAGAATTTAGTGATTTTGTAATTATTACAGCTGACAGAGAATTCAAAGTTCATAAAAATATTATGTCAGCGCGCAGTTCGGTATTTTCAACAATGATTGCTATCGATATGAAGGAAAGAAAAGAGAATTGCGTGACTATCAAAGAATTTAACTCAGACGTGATTCAGGAACTCTTGAGATACATTTACTGTGGAAAAGTAAATAATATAAACAAAATTGCTCATGACCTTTTTTCCGCCGCAAACAAGTATCAACTAGAGCAACTTAAGTACAAATGTCTTGAAGTATTGTGTAAAAGTGTGACAATCGAAAACGCTATTGAACTGCATAATTTAGTAAATCTTCATAATTTCGAGGATTTAAAAAAGAACACTGTAGATTTTATCGCTAAGAATATAAAAAGCATAATTAGCACGTCAGCATTTGAATGTCTTACTGATGCTGAGTTATTGAAAGTACTTCTTCGCAAAATATTGAATAACTAAAATTCATTTTTATTTTGGTATTATAAACAAAAAATTCAGTATCATTTAAAATATGTTTTTAAAGTGAAGCTCTACATTAAAATCTATTTCTTGTAATTCAAACTTTTCCTAACACATAAATTTACATATTGTACGTTAATATTAACTTGATTTAAAAGGAAATAATAATATAGGATATTCTTATTAAGGAGGTTCTTTACCCATAAATCTGACATTTATAAAAAAAATTTGTATTACAGTTTATTAACATTGGTTTATATATATGTAATACAATCTTTTTTGTAAATGTCTGATTTACAGGTAAAGAATATCCTTGAATACAATATATTATATTTTAGTTAGAATTTACATTTACATTTTAATTTAAGTCGCGATTCGATCATTCTGATTAATATATAAATAACACATTTAATCACTTTTATAAAATAAATGTGTTCAATTTAATACAAAAGAGTTAATGTTATATTACGTACAGTATTTAAATTAATCAGAGATTACAGTCTTATTGAAAATAAAACTTCTTATATTTACTGTGATCAACGTCTTACATTAAACGATTGATTGTAATTGAAAAAATTTATTTTGTTGTAACAATATACTTTATTAACTTCAATCTAATAATGTAATTGTAATAGCCAAATACAATAAATTGTAATTTCTCTTCTTTTCATTTTAATTATTGTGTTATCCCCTCAAACTTTCTAATCAAACCGCTTCATTACACCCAGCAATGCTATAAACGCGACTCACGCGAGCCCAGAAACCCTCCTAAAACGCACTTATCGCGAGCGCTCGGAAAATACTTTTCATTTATCTGGATTCCATGGATCGCCAATCTCATATTTCAATTTCGAGGTGCCCGTTCGTCCTTTTCTCTCTCTCTCTCTCTCACGCTTCATTCAGCGCGCACCCCTCGCCCCGAGGCGGCATCTGACGTAGCCTGTTATTACTCGGAGGGGTAGCAGCATGCGAGTGCGTTTTATGTGTGTCGAGTAGTAGACATACATGCGCGCCCGCGTATTGTACGAGGAGACGCGAACCCGCGCACGAACATTTTCTTATATACGCAGATTTTAAAGGCGAGTTGACGTTTTTTTACCGTGAGCCTGTAAAAAGGTAATTCATTGTATTGCGAGAATTTTCTTTTTTCGCGTGGGAGAGAATGACGTAAATTCGGATGGAAATTTAATTATCGGTAGATGGAGTGCCGAGGGAGATTTCGTATAGAGGATTGACTGGGAAGCAAGTTATGAGAGTTTCGAGTTCTTTGCGCCGTTTCTCGGGAGATGAGTTCGATACAGCTATGCAAATTTTTATGGCTTTGTGTTTTTACGTTTTGAAACTTTTTGCATTTTTATTTTTAATGCCATTTTATGACGGGTAACTGCGAAAGTTAAAAAGTGTTTTTAAAAAGTTCATTAAATGCCACTTGAAAAAACGCGAAAGTGCTGCAATTAAACGTTATTTACCAACTAACTTGTTTATCCTTAACACATTTATGAACTGGTATAAATGAAGTTATAAAAATAGAAATAAAATGTTAACAAAAAGCTCGGTCACTGAAAATAACGCCAAAGCGTCCCGCATGGACGAAACTTCATTTTGTTCGTTATATGCATAAAAGAATACCGATCTATTCAAGTCTTAAACTTTGACACATTAATTTAATACTTGGAGTCTTTGATATTTTAGCAGAGTGAAAAATGTTATATAATCCTATTAAAAATGTAATCTCATTACGCGATTTACTCAGCAAAGGGGTTGCGTTAAAGTGGTATGTACTTAAGCCGATTTGTATTTCTTAATAAATTTTTTTTAATAAAATATATTTGTTTATGATATATCGACACAAATTTAAGAAGAAATATGAGTTATAAATAATGATATATTGAGTTTTCCCTTAATACGGCAGTAGATTTCACATACTTCGAATTGACAGAAACGGAATGTACTTGGATTAGGAAAACGAATAAGCGGAAATCCTTCAGATAAAGGTATAGCTAATGATGATATATCGAGAGCTTTTTGTAAATGTGTTTTTTTAAAATAACTTCCCTCTGTGTCTAATTCAAATGATATTGCAGCAATTCTGTTAAATGGCTTCTCTTTTAAGACCTAATATAGTCAAGAGGCTTTGTTAGTTTATTCTACTTATTTATATATTTTCCAGATCTTTGACGCACACTCCGAAAATAAATTTTAAATAAATTTAAGTCTCTTCAAACATGATTTTAAGATCTTATTCGAAGTTCAACTAAGTCACAATAATTTTAGATCGTATTAATTCAGATAACTTTTTTCAATCTAAATATAAATTAATACCATACAGATTTTAACAAAGTTATCTGGCATAGACGCACTTTAACATTGTTGTAGCAACTAATCCATACCGATCGATCCGTATTCGAACGATCATACCTATATCACGAGTCCTGTATCAATTTCAATTTAGAAAATATCACGAAAATCCCAAACACCATCTAAGAACATATCTCATAATAAATCAAAATAAGCCTATAGCTTGAAATAAATAGTCGCTCCAAAACACCTCGCAACCGTCGAAAAATTCACAAAACACCATTATTCCCCACGTCTTAAATAAAACCCGCGATACTAAAATCCAACATAAACACCCGGAACCTGGAGAAAGCCGAAATCAAAGCCCAATTCAATTCGTCGACGCGCACCAGTAACGCCAGGGGGCAAATAAGAAGAATATCCATCCGAGGCTCCAGTGAGATCCCCATTTGCCGAGGCTAACTCGATCCCTCGAAGCGACGGGGGGAGAGATTATATCCGAGCAGCCGTCCTCGCGAGCTTCGATATTACGCGCGTTCTCCGAGCGGAAAAGCCGAGGAGAGCTGCGACTGAGATTGCGACTCGCGAACTTCTCTTTATGGACGGGAAGGACGTTATGCGCGCGTCCGATGGAGGAGGCTCTTCTTTCGCTTTTCACCGTGTCTCGCGCACGCGAGAGAGAGAGAGAGAGAGAGAGAGAGAGCTTGCGTGTAACTGGGAGAAGCTCGCTCGTGCAGTTTCTTATGAATGCCTGTTGCGGAAAGCCGTTCGTTGTTTGGTAGGTTTGAGACACTTTTTGATATTTATGTTATGCAAGGTTATCGTGTGCATTATGCTTTTTGACACTAGCTTGTGTTTTTCAATTTTAGGAGGTTGGAGATAAATATCAATTTATTTTGTGACCCAAATCGTTTATATAAATGGCAATATAGTGTATTTTGACCAATTAAAACACTTTTGGAATAGGTCATCAGTTATTACAAAAAGATATTTGATTCCAAAGTTTACATTTTATGCACTTTGAATAGAGAAAATGCATTTTTCATTATTCAAATGAAAATTTTATGTATTTATAAAAGTGAGTAAATGAAGCTTTAAAACTTCGTTCATTTAAATTTTCGAATTTTTATTCCGGAGCTTCGATAATTCAATTTTTTCAATACGACACTGCGGAATGCAAAACTTTGAATGTTCAAATATTCAACCTTTAAATCAAAATTATACTATCAGATTTCGCACACTGTTAACTTGCGCGCTGTTAAACTTACCTAATTCAATTTACTTTCAGAATTTGGAGAATATTTTTTTAATAGATTAGATTTACAAAGTTTGTAGAATAAGCAAAGTTTTATTGAAAAGTTTATGCTTCTTTTTACTAGCATTCCCTTTAGAATTTCTTAAATATATTTTATTTTTTAAATATATCATTAATTTATTCATTCTTATCATCATAATAATTGTTTTTTTAAAAGGAATCATTATTATTTTTAGATAAATGTATATTTTATACGAGAAAAGTTTGTTTTACTCTACATCGCCAATGTAATATTAACTTTATATGAATCTTAACCAACTTCCTAAATTTATCAACTTAAAATATGGCTTCATTCCCCTTAACTTTTTCCAACAGTTTATAGCAGAACAGATTTCGTTTTTCAATTTACATTTTTTATGCTTCACACGATAACAAGGTTACATCAAATTATTTTTTATGATAAAATATTTCATCTTGCAAAGGTCTTCTTTTATGATTTTATTATTACATGTTTTTACAGTATTTTATCATTTCACTATTGTTCATGCCTATATTACCTACCATAAATTCATGGATTTTAATTGTGTGCACGCAAACGAAAATTTGCTAGTGGCATGCTCTTTTCGAATGTTCGCGATCAACTTGCTACTGCCTATTTCAATCACATAAGTAAGCATCTTCTGTGATGGTAGAATTTAACGCCTTGAATTATATTTTATTTTCGACTATTTTCAATATAGTTACAATAGTCTAGTATTAACCGTAGATTTTTAATTGGTCAAGAAATTGAGAAAAATTGTGCTTTATCTGTTATTATTGCAGTTATGATAAAGCTAACCTTATCTAACGTATTATCTGTAGATGCAACAGTTGATCTCGTATCTATTGAATGCTTAGCGCTACCTAAATTTCGCTAATATTTAATGAATTTCCAAAATGACGTTTTTAATTATAGTGTCTACATGAATGGAGTTATAGTTTTAGTTGATTATATTTTTCACAGTGTAGATTTAACAAGAAAAAAATTGATACACGTTTCAACAAATGAAGATTTTTTAATTAACATGTCGAATAGAAAAATAAGTTTAATTTTCCGATATACCTATAGCCACTAGCAATTGTTGGTTGTTCGCTTACAACTTGTTTGATCATTCTGCCTGCGAACTGCATCGGGCGTAACCGGAGTCTTTTCGGAATGCTGCCAAGTTCAGCGTAATTATACACTGGCCGCGTGTATCCGATTAGAATCCAATTACCGAAGCGAATGTTAACTTTTGCACGAGACGAGAACGCGCGCACCCGCCTTTAATCCGATGAGGTTCTAACTTCTCTTTTTGCGTCCTCGCGCACAGTACAGTGAATAAGGGAGTACGGAGGCAGTGTCACGGACGCGCGGTATATTTTCATCCATGATGATGGAAAGGATTTGCCTTTTAATTTTTAAATTAATAATTAATTTTACGCTCAGATTATTATGTATTAAATTTCGTAGCATGGATATTCCATTAGGATTAACGTGAGTTACAGAGTATTTTATACAAATTTTTAACACTGTGGTGTAACGAAACAAAGTTTAAAGTTATAAAAATATTGTAGTCATTTATTTTCTTTATTTTCGTAGTAGTATATCTTAGATATTAACCCTTTAGATTATTTTTTCCAGCATATTTGTTTTCTGCACTTGGAATTGCTATACAAAATTAGTGGATGCGTTTAGTATATAAATTTTGACTAAAAGTTATTCGCGTAGCAAAGATGCTACAATGCGCACTAAAGAGTTGCGTAAAAATATATATAATTGACTATTGTAAAATTTGAAATAACGATACCGTAACAACAAATTTGTTGAAAAAGAAACGGACAGAGGGTAAATAAATGTATATGGCGCTAGGGATTTTTAGGTTAGAGTGGTATAAAATAATCTTGGGTACTGTGAACTAGAACGAGACGATAATGTCCATTACAGAAATTTCTTAAAACTACACTGAAAAAAATGTATTGCTCTCCAGCATCCAGACTCTAGTTGTTCGAACTAACATGCGTATTGCTGATGCAACAATACTTTATTATTGCTCTCACAACTATATTATATTGCTGTGAAACTCGAGCAATACCGGTGTAGTTATCATATCAATATAAAAGTATTTATGTGATACCAAATCCTTTTTCTCGGTGTACTTAATTTAAGGAATATCTACTCTAATTTTCTTTAAACCGCACACAATGGCTCATAAAAAGCTTAATCCTCTCAAGAGCCAGACAGCGAACCGCATCTTATTCATCCTCCCAGACAAAATATAACCTACCCTGGCATTAGCTGGACTTAAGGGATACTTCATAGAATCAAGAAGTGGAAAGTTTCAGTTTGTCAGTACAAAGACGAGGTCAAACCTAAGCCCTGCATTATCCCATTGTTCAAAAATCCATTCAATTTTAAAAAAGATTTTTACGTACAAAAATAGCGATGAAATTTAGCTTATGATCTTTCTAAAAATACGATTTTTACAGTAAAATTAATTATTACAAGAGATAAGTTGAAATAACCATTTAATAAAACTCGCTTTATTACCAACTTTTGCCATGTCAAATAATAAATTTATATAGTTAAATAATGATTTTATGTAATGTTTTAACGTTTGAAACAACAATTTAATAAAACTTGCTTTATTGCCAATTTATGCCATGTCAAATAATGAATCATATTTAAATATAATATGATTTCATATATCCTTTTCTGCGCGCCATTACTTTGCATTGAAGATTATTAATTTTAAGCGCGAACACTCGAAAATCCTGACTCAAATTATGAATATATCCTGAATAATATCTCTACTATTCAATTTTTTTCATTTCATTCTTCGTTCATAAAAATAACACAAAATAGCGAATAACATCCGTAAAACGATACCGGCGAGAAACGAAGTCTCGAATTATCTGCAAGCACACCTGACACCGCGCGCAAGACCCAACAAATCACGATCTCGTCCGACTAGAAGTTTTTTGGCTCTCAGGCGACACTGAGTTAAGTCAGTTTAGCCGCGTGGCAGAAGCCGTCTCTCGGAACGAGACTAAACCATACCCACACACACTTACTCGTTCTCGCAGCTGCGCGTTTTTTGCACTCAAAAGTGGAACGCGCGCGACGATCCGCGTGCAGCGTAACGAGTGGCCTGCACGAGAGGAAGATTGCTCGGGGGGCCGTAAAGAGCCTCTTTCTTGCCGCTCGCTCGACTAGACGTCTCGTAAAAGGGGGTTACCGAGTAACAGAGAGAGAGAGAGGATGCGCAGGGGGAGGCTTCTTTGCATGCGCGGCCCGCTAGCCGGAAAAACTGCGCACGCGGGAAAGACATTAAAATTAATCCGAGGGGAGATTCCCGCGGTGAGCGTGCAGGGAGTCTCGTTTTGAAGTTTTCGCGCCAAGGTCGCGGGATCGCGAGGTGGCGGATGATGTTAAGTTTCTTCATTAGCGAGCTGTCTGTACTGTTGTCTCGGAGAGGGCGAGTGGAGACGGAGGAATTGTTTTGCAACGAGCGGCTTAGAAGTTTGATTGTTTTTGGAGTGACTTTTTTCAATTTGTTGGGTGGTATGAGAGATTGGAATTTAAATTAGTGCGGTTGAGTAATTGAATTTGTAATATGATAAGCGTTCTTCGGGAAGAGGTGTGTAGGGGGTTGGACTAATTGGTTTTTTCGTTTTTGCATAAATCAATAGCATCCTGCCTATATTCTTGGTATACCCTGGTTGACGTGTTAGCTAGCTCTTAGTTGGTCCATAACTAAAAAATTATAATCTTGGTAGTTCTTTTACCGAGTTTCCAACTAGAAATATCGCTTATTTTGCCACAGAATAATGCGTAAACTTTCTAGATTTTGAAAAAGTAGAAAAGTATATGTATCAACGTTGGTAAAAATATAATAATATCATATTAGATAATTAATAAATATTTATAAAATACAACGTTTCAGCATACAAAAACTTTATTGGCAAAGAAAACTGTCACCGCACTTATAGGGGCGCTACTGGTCCCAATTGGAAAACAGCGAAAAACATGGCCGCCGCGGGAGCAGTTTCTCGTGAGATTTACTCGGAGAGCATTTTTATAAATTGATTTACAAATTTTATACGTTACAAATAAACCTATTAACGTCGCTGTATATACTATATGAAGGTATAGTATAATGCATAGTAGCAACAACTTATTTGTCACATATTAAACGTGTATTTCAATTACTACAAATTTGTCCCGTATACATCTTATAGAGAAGCTGTCCCTGTGTGTGAATCCGCTAGTGTCGCATTGCAAATTTAAACTCCCAATTAAATTAATTTTCCTCGCTACGTCCTTGACACCAGCGCTCCACGTATTTTACCTGTTTCGGTGGCAAATCTCAGAACTATACGCTTGCTCAAATGAAATAGCTTAATGAGAGAATTTAGAAAAATATATATTTTTTAATCACCAGTAGTTTAAAACGTTGGTAAAATTCTATTTACATAATATAAACTTATATTATATTAAGTCATATTTACCTTACAAAAAACTTTGTAGGCGTTTGATGTACACGTAGCCAATTGAAATTATGAATTTATAACCTCGAGTTATACTGATGATTCTCGAGTTGAGAGCGGGAAAGTGGATGCACCGAGATACAGTTTAGCGCAAGTCGCCGCTTTTACATTTATTCAATACTTTGCGATAAATTAATATCAATATAGTACTCATTGCCGCTCTTCGAGAACACTAATGTAGTCGAATTAAAGTTCTCATTGTGTTTCTTTTGTGTATACTCGAAGAAATACCTAGATATGTCATCGAATTTGTTTGAATATTTTTTTAAATCCTCCAATGAGGTTAGTAAAAATGAGCATTGTACCAAATACAAATTACAGTATGTAAAAAAAATTTAGACAAAGTCGATAAAATATTTTTAGATTTGTGTGAACACGTCAAGTCCTCGTATCGAACTTTCTATACGATAATCGTTTTTCAGTTTCGTGAATGTAATTATATGATATACACTTACAGCAAGCCTTCTTATATATACTGAAGACTATAGAACTATTCTCTCAATTTTACATTTATAACCTCATATATAGTTGGGTGTTTACTATCTGGAAAAAACGAGAAGAAAACATGGTATACACCTGGAACGTTTTTTATAAACTTGAAATTTTTAGATCACTATTATATTTATTTGTATTTCAGATTATCATGGTCAAAACAGTGCTTGACAGAAAACCTCGCAGAAAAATGTTGTATAAACCAACATGCTATACGAGGATGCGTTTTAATCGAATTATTTGTTATAACTTGTTGGAAACAACAGCAACGGCATGCACACTCGAAGCTCAGCTGATGAGCAAAGAGAGAAAGGGAATATTCGGCCTGCAGTTTTATTGCACCCCCGCGTCCCTCCGACGGGACCCACGCAGAGACGCTTGAGGGATGAGAGCGTCAGTCCCCGACAGATCACTGAAGCGAGAACAACACAAGCAATAGTGTCACGTGCAGTTTACTCAGTGTTTCACAATAATAGACTATATATATCACTTATTTCCACAATTATTCATTATCTCTCACGTTCTTTATATTCTACTAGAGTACTGATTATCAGAAAATATATTGTATCCAATGTTTAAATAAAGTTCACTTAAATATACATATAACCTCATTTTCAAACATAACTTATTAAATATCTTATTTTATTTAAGAATTATCTTACTTCGTTTAAAAATATTAAAATGTGTTGTTCTTATAGGCAAATAAAGAATTTCTCCTGGAAAAATCTAGAAAACGCCTGGAATTTGAAAATGTTGATAAAGTAGTCATCATGTTGTAACAGCCGTAAGCGAGTTATTATATAATAACTACAACACTTTTTTGTGTGCAGGTAAACGAGCACGCGGTAAGTACAACAATTTTAAATGCTGTATTTACAAATCTATTTTATTTAAATTAACGACAAGAGAACTTAAAAACTCTTTAAACAATTCATCGCACTTTAAAAATCATATAAGAATATAGTTTACTACATAATTACACCTTTATAAAATTCAGAATGATACAGATATAAATAAATTTTACTGCATAAATAAAGCTCATTTTTAGAAAAAATAGCACTCATCTTGATAATATGCTGAACTTATATTACGATTGTTTTCAAAGAAAATAACCATATATAGGTTTTCGTGGTCGCTAATTACAAATTTGCAGACAGAATTTTAAAATTCAAAATGGTGAATCCAATATAGCGGCTACTGAATAGATCTTTGGGATTGTGCAACTTTACTCAACAAAAAACGAACGTGAATGAGAGCTATTCTGCCGTTTGGTGGCGCTAGTGTGACTCGTAGGTCAAAACATTGCAATTATATCTATATATACGTATGCGCACGCATCCTACAAACATATATAGATATACTCGCAATGTTTTGACCCATGTGTCATACTAGTGCCACTAAACGACAGAATAGCCCTCATAGGCTTTTGAAATCGTAAATATTAAATTTACCATCGAAACTACAAAATTTACCATGGTGGTATATAGTATTTTGGGGTCGTTGACTACAAATGTATAGATAAAATTTTGAAATCATAAATCCAATATGACAATTGCATATTCTATAAAAAAGAAATTCTCTAAAATTATATCATTTTCAGCTGCTTACACCGGATGCGTCATTGTATTTTGTTTACGATACTAACCCTCGACAAATATATATGAATGGAGTACCGTCTAATTTACCTAGTAAATAAAATGCAAATGCAATCTCTTGCAATTAAAATGAAAAAGTTGAAATACCGTGAGAAAAATTGTATGAATTGAAAAGCACATGATTCCGGAAGAATCAAGCAATCGAAATATTTCTAGTTTTATTTCATTAAATTTTATAAAATACACGTATATGTTAATGTAAACTTTAATTCATTAACGTATTGATAACTTAGCAAATATATGAATGCGTAAATACAGCGAATATAGTTCAATAAATACATATTACTTAGTGCATTGCGCAAAATGAAACATATATAAATTTCAGCCAGGACTGTTTTTAGTTTAATTTTAAAAATGTTGTATATCATTGCTTTCAAAATATCAACGGAAGCAAAGAACTGAACTTTTTAAAAGTATGTACATTAGAGTACATTCCCCCTTATGGAAAGCGGCACAAAAGTTTTGTATAACGATAAACTGTATTATTATTTTCCTCTAAAAGTTTGTCAGTTTTTTTGTAGATACCATAAAGCTTTCTTCTTCGCTTATATATATAATTACTTTGAAACATTTTTATAACGAGATAAAATTTATTTTCTATTATTTTAAATTGTAATTTTAGTTGTAATTTACCTTTAGGAAAAAGAAAACAATTACAAATTAAATCGGTTAATGAATTTTGCATATAATTATGCACATAATAAATCAAGGTTTGTTTTTTTATGAGTATTCTTATATGTAAATTTACCAGTGAAACTCTAAAGTTAATTTTCACATAATTTTATTAATTTTGTTTTCTCATAGAGAAAACTTTTTGATGGTAAAAAAAATTTTGCTAAAAATAAGTTAGAAATATGTTTTGAGATACTGGGAATCAAAATACACTATTTTTAGAAAATGTGTGTGTGTATGTGTGTGTGCGTGCGTCCGTGCGTGCGTGCGTGTGCGTTTTTCAAATTGGTCGCTTATTTCTCGAGTATTAAGCGGTAATTCCTATTCAAAGCTCATTTTTTTGTTTTATGATAAAGATTCAAAATTAAAAAGTCTTTTTAAATTTCGTCAATTAGCAACAACTATATAAATAATTAATTATATACATCTTGAAAGATTATATTAAATTCCAAAATGTAGTTTATATTAAGATGATAAAATCATTGACTTATTATTAAATGAAGATTGTTCGCGCGCTATCCGGACTAAATACAGGAATTTAAAATAAGCATTACATTTGTTAATTAATAGGCACGGTTATAGCGTCGAGACGAAGTGCAGCTAAAGAACACTTAAACGATATTCCGGAGCACTTGTGACTGGTGATCGGATGAGGAGACTTGAAGGATAGTAAATCGATTTTAGATTGATTTTAATATAGAAAATCAATGTAATAAAAAGACCTTTTGTTGCTCTTTTTATAAAAATAATATTTAAATATAGTACAATGTTATAGATAGACATTTTGCATATAGTTCAGTAAAAATAAATTATTATTGAAATAACATATTTTTATTGAAAATGAATCCTGTTCTCAAGAATGTTTTTTTTTCCTACGGAGGTTATTTTAATTTTAAATCTTTATTAAAATATAATATGAGCCTTTGCGTATTTTCTGTAGGCGAGAAATCAATACACAATTGAGTTTTCTGCACGCAGAAGGTTGCATTGCGCGAGTTTGCCGATTAAGTATTGTCTAACAAGCATGATTTTGGATATCGCAGGAAATCCAAATTTATCACTTGATACTTGTCGAAAATGATTTTGCGCAATAAAAATATTAATTTTCAAAAGTTTTACTTAATATTAGTTAAAGTTTTGTGTGACATAAAACATTAAACTATAAATATATAAAACGATTGTACTTCCAGCGATTCCATACAAATTATGAACCAGTACCAGTCTGGCACTGGTTATATGTACATTTTATAACTCATCATCATTATTTCACTGATTTGATTCCTTTATTCGGATTGTTGACATTATAAATTAATATTCACATTCCTAAGTACAGTATGTGGCTTCCTACCTACTTGAAAACACGTGTAACGAATACTTAGATTCGTTTCTATGCGCGACATGTTCACGCCGGGTCGCGTATTAATTGCAACATTCGCGGCGCGGAAATTCCCGAATACCGGCGGAGAGTGTCGAGGGGAAGCACGCGACACGCGCGGGTCAGCGAGCACGGGTCTTTTCGAGAAGAAGAGTGGAGAGATCTCCGGGCTGCTGCCGCGGCTCTTTGCGTCCGACCGGTGTACGGGTGAGAGTGTAGCGAGAAAGAGAAAAAGCGCGTGTGCGACCGACGAGTGTCAGCTGAGGAGAGCACCTTCTTCGCCGGCCAGCCAGGGTAGCCCTGGCCACACCACCAAATACGGGTGGGCATAAATTTACCAAAAAATAAATTTTCAGAAAAATTTCTGTTAGAATTCATCGATATTATGCACGACTATGCAGCTCTTTCTTGACCTGGGTTTTATTGCACCTTTTAACCGGAGGACCTTAGGATTCGGAAGCACGCCAAAAGTCCAGTCCGTGTAGAACCATCGGAGAGCGCGCACCACAGCAGTTATTATTTCACTTATACAGTTATATATTCATACAGTTAAAGACATATTATAGTGTATCTTTTATCTATATATTTGTTTTACATTGTAAACTTACTAGACAACGTGTATTTTTCCATTGTGTATTTTATATTGTATTTTTTAATAAATTACTTATAAAAATAACAACAATGCCGAAAACAAGAATCCCGAAAAAGTAACTGCCGAAAGTTAAAAAGGCCGAAAACGAAAGAGTGGACAAGAAAGTGCTTTTATTAGAATATGCCCATATATTATATTAATGTGTTAATTGTTGCTAGGTCGTTTCTTTTCAATATTAGATAATTTTAGTTTTTACCCATTGCCATTCAACATTTCGGCATTCTTAACTTTCGGCATTTTTATCCATCTGCATTTTTACCCGTCGTAACTATTTTTTCGGCACTTTTGTTAATCGATTACTTTACTACTTGGCACATTTCACTTTTCGGCAAATTTACCCGTCGGTAAAATAAATTCGGCATTATTATCCGTCTGCCAAGTTATCTTTCGGCACATTTATCCCCACCCCCAAATACTGCCTCTACGGTCAACACCAGACTACAGTCAACACCAACCGAGTGCGGGAGAGAAAGAGATAGAGTCAACGCGAGCGAGCGACAGCGACGACTTGCGTGCGGCGGAGCGTATTCGCGGAAGTAAGTGTGATTCGCGCATCAGTACAGCGGTACTGATAATTGTACACGGGAGCAAAGGGTGAAGCGACACCCTCTGATTTTCGCGTTCTCTCGATCGCGAATCTAAGGGCCGTGCGCCCCTTGTATTTATGTGTATATCGCTATTTAGTTTTCTTATAATATACGTGTGGTTCCCGTTTAAATGCGTATTATCATTTTTGCATGCTGCACACCCTCGCGCATCCTTATTCCCTTTTAGCCTCCAGTTGCGTGGGAATACTCGCCACTGGATAGCTGGACACAACGCCGTAGCTCAGGCGGAGCTTCGGCCAAGGAAGCGAGCGGCTGCGCTCGCATTTACGGTAGGTGGCGGGTGAAAAATACCCCCGACGCGCTATAGAAACGCGCGCCGGTATTTAATAATTATTCTTCTTTATCGATAAATAAAAGGTATTTATTGATAAATAAAAGGTATTTATTGATAAATAGAAGGTATTTATTGATAAATTAGAGGTATTTATTGATAAATAAAAGGTATTTATTGATAAATAAAAGGTATTTATTGATAAATGAAAGATATTTATTGTTAAATAAAAGGTATTTGTTGATAAATAAAAGGTATTTGTTGATAAATAAAAGGTATTTATTGATAAATAAAAGGTATTTATTGATAAATAAAAGGTATTTATTAAATAAATAGTTCTGTTACACACGAAACCGAGAGAAATTAAATTATAATAAATTCGTCAAACTTTCAAGCGTTACTGGTAGCACATTAGCAACACTTTTTTGTATGCATAAATAGAATTTTAATCAACAATTTTATAATGCTGCAAAATTGAAAAAAATGTTAGCTGATATGCAGAAAATTGTTAAGTTTTTATACAATTTAAATATTTTTTCATAGTGTATGTTATACTGCATAAGTTTAAAGGGAAATTTAAAAATTTAATTCTATGTATCTCGTAATTGAAGAAAATTGGACTTGTCGTTTTGACTTTTTAATACAGAATTAAATACAAGAAAATAATTTTAACATTTAATAAGGTAGGAAGAAGCTAAGTGCCAATGAATTGGCAGTGGTTTTTTCGTATTATGCTTCTTTTTTGAAGATGAGACTGAAGAACCCCTAGTTAGAGCCGAAGCAAAAGGCTTGTTAAGAAAGTAAATGGTTCGGAAACTGTTTTCGTAGCGTTAGTTTGGTATGATATTTTAGATCGCTTTAATTGCGTTAATAAACTCTTGCAATCTCAGAATACGGACTTGTCTTCTGATGTAGAATGATATCAATTGTCACGTCCTCGCGACATTTGCCAATAATTATTTGCAAAAGTAAAATAGAATAAGAGAAATTGAGAGATATAGCAAGGGCACCGATAAGCAGGAAATTCTCCGCTTTTCGCCCTCCCTTTGTTTTTCTATCTTTCGCTTTCGAAAATGCATTTAGTGTAGGGCTAGAAAATAGGTGTACGAAGCGATCGGGATATAACGGTATCGACAATTAAGCAATATAAATATAAATACAATTTCGTGCGTTGCAGATATATAGGTGGTGTGTTTCTGGTCTGGGAGACTCGACTGTGAGACATCATCAGTAGAATCAAACGAGAAACCACTATTGTAGATACACACAAGATGGTAAAAATTGAGTGGCTTACTATATAGGAGAAATGATAAATTTTACTAAAGGAGACAAAAAACTGGTCCCCATCTAGCGGTACCGAGTGAAATTAGAATTAAAAGTTGTCTCAATGAGACAACCACACTAAATACATTTTAATTTTTATGAAACTAGTTGCAGTGAAAAATTACTTTTTCGGGAGTGAGATATCAGAGTATCACTGTATCAGAGTTAGCTAATCTATATGTATTGAGTGCATTTTAATCGATTGATTACTCTCTTATTGAGTCAAAATTCACTCGAATTTCCTGTGTAATAACTTTATTTATTATTTATTTATTTATTCACTTATTCATTCATTTATTTATTTATTTATTTATTTATGGTGATACATTTATTTTCTTGTTGTACATAAATTTTGACTGTGTAAGTGCTCAAGTTAACTCTAAATATTTTGCTTCCTCATAGAGGAAGCTTTGTGATGGTAAAAAAAAGAGTTTTGCTAAAGACATTATGGAAACATTAGCCCCACTGTAGTGGAATGAAAAAAACGCGTTTTCGTGCAAGTGTGACAAAAAATCGTTTTTATTTTAAACGATAACTTAAGTAAAAATGCACCATTCCTTTTAAAATTTTTCATAAAGATAGCTTTTTACTATTTCTAGAGTTCTTTCTTTGTTCAGATTATAACGACCTTTATATTTAGAGTTATTTGAGATTAAGTTTTATTTAAAAATATATTTTTATCATTTATATCTCAAGAGCGGCGCGATCATTTTTTTGCCAACAGGGGCTCATTTTTTTTCATTTGCTATGAAGATTCGGAATTGGAAAGAAATTTTGGGATTCATCGACCCGTTTTTGTTTTACAACCATTTCATTATTTTACAATATTCTGAAATCGTTAAGGTAAATTATTTTGGTATTTTATAAATAATATGATCGCTTCATTGTGCATGCATTTGAAATATAATAAAATTATGTCTTTTTTCTAACGCGAAATTTTCTATGAAGTATTTTTCCTCTTTTATTATACACGAAAGCATAATTTTTTGTTTAAACGGCGATATCTCGAAAACATATGACGGAAAGTTTTATTTGATAAATTCAGCTGTAAAAGGTAGCTTTCTACTATTTCTTGACTGAGCTCTTTGTTCAGACTGGAGGTACTTGGCCCAATTACTGAACTCAGCCCGATTACTGTGCTTTTATTTCTCAATAGATTAGAAAGAAAACACTTTTACTACGAAGAAATACAATACATTTTAAATTTAAGATTATTCTTAATGTTTACAATACACATCAAATAATATGTATTTCACTTATTTTACAGTTATAATGATTTTTTTCAAAATTGTATAATACGATTTCAAATGGTAGTATGAAAATAATTCTAATTCAATTTTATATAAATACGAACCGCTGAAATTTGATTTTATTATTATTACATTAAATTTGCATGCTTGAATCAATATATATACATTATTATAATTTTGCTTGCGTAGAAAACTATATAAATATAGAGAATGTGTGGAAAATTGAAAGGCAAATATTAGATAAAAATTATTCAATATAACTTACATAAATTGACTTTTATCATATAACATAAGTAACCGTCTAAGCTTAAGGGTCTAAATACCTTTAAGGTGATATGGAAAACGAATTAAAATTAAATAAATATTAAATTTAAGTTCATTTCAATTAAAAATCGTTGTTGAATTACTTTTTTTTAAATAAATGATACAAAAGAACACCTTTTTGATAATATATCAATTACAAAGAAATATAACAAAAATAAATTTTTAGAACAAAAAATTTCTTATTGGTACAATTAATTAGTTTGAGGAAGCTAAGTGCCAATGAATTGGCAGAGGTTTTTTAAATATCTTAAGGCTGTATACATAAATTATAAAAAGATTTAATCTTTAAATAAAACATTCTTCCCTGAATCTACCAACAATAACCATTAAAAATACACTGTCATAAAATAAACAATTGTTGGAAATAAAAATGCAAGAACGGTTGTTTTTTGGGCAATATTTCATACTTTTATAACATTGTTCTTTTCAGTATTTTTTTAATACATATACGTATACCTACCGCATAGCACTCAACCTATTTTTATTTATTCATTTATTTATTTATTCATTTATTTATGTCTTTGTATTTATTAATTAATGAATTTGTGTATTTATATTCATTTATTCATTTATTTATGCATATATATTTATTTATTTTTTATTCATATTTATGTTGTTTTTACATTTGTATTCTACATAAATTAAGAAAATTGAAGCTAAATAAACCAATGTTCTTTTAAAGAAAATGTTCTTATACAAGCCAAGCCAACATAACTTTCTATAAAAATTAAAAGGAATATAGTTCCTTGTTGAATATCACCACGGTATCTCTAAAAGTTACCATATAAATCGTCCTGATCAAGCCTTAAAAATTACCATGATTAAACCACAAACATCACCATGCCATCTGTCAATTTCGATGAATAATCGCCTCAATCCTTGCACCCCATCATCGAAACATTAATCTCCAACCACTTTAAGAAAAAAAAGCATTCCCACCTTCCACAGCAATCCACACCGCCTTCGACTCACCAAAACACCAATGACCATCGGCTCGCCACCCGAAACACTCGATTCAAATGCACGCGCGAAACTGCTCGAAAGCTCCTCGAGGAGGCCCGGCTCCCGAGAGAAGCGCGTGTATCTGCGGACTCGGGCTAACTGATAGGCGCCTGCACCCAGGGACTGGCGCGCGCGCGCGCACACCACCTGAAGCGCCCGTCGGAGGGATAACTCTGCCGCCGTGAGTCCGTCTCCATGGAGACACACGCGCGCGCGCGGTTTCACGCCGGCGCTGTGACTGCCGTGGCTGCTGTTCCGTGCGCTGGTAGTGTGCTTATTATAGATTCTTTTGGCTTTAGTATCGCTTGTCATTGAGAAAAATTAAATCGCTGATACCATGAGCTGGTGGATTGTGAAGTTTTGGTGTGTGGACGTAAGAGGAAATATGGTAATGGTTAACCTTTTAGGGTGTAAGCGTGGTGGTACGATATTCGCGCCGAACATCCGCTTGGAGGGGATGGAAGGATCGACCGAAGCGCCCTTGGTGGCGAAAAAATCCGGAGCTCATGGAAATTTCGGCCAATGGTATGCGAGTTTGGGCACAAAACGAAGCGTTCGAAACTCCATGGTGGCTAAAAAAGTCGTAGCTCATGGAAAATATATAAAGCTTCAGATGGCACCACCAGCTATGTTCGGAGCGAATAGGTACACGGACAGTCGGACACCCATACCTAGGTTTACTGTAACTTTTGATTGCCTAGGTGAAAATGAAAATTTCAAAATGTAATTTGTCGTGTGAATTGACCTCTGTGACGCAATTAATTTTTGGTCAAATTTATACAGATGAGTTCAGGATTAATGCGAAATAAAAAATTAAGATTTTGAGTTTTCAAAACAATTTCTTCTGATATACTTACAAAGGGATTTTGGTGAAACTTTAGGGATCGTTATCTGGTACCCGAAAATGAAGCCCAATACTCGGTTTTTTATGCAATGGGCATTTGTACGATTAGATACGGTGAATTTCATTAACGTTGATAGTATATCTATATTATCTGAATTTTAGAATTGCCCATATGAGTAATGCTAATATTTATTGGCTCTATCTCAGATTTAAAGACGCCTTGGATAAAACTAGGGGTTCTGTGCTTCATTTTTAGGTTTTAGCTAGTTTTTTAGAAAAAGTGTTTCTGGAAGTTCACTTTATACGTTCAAAAGCTCCGAATTGCATTTTCAAGCATCTTATAAGTTATTTGCATATTTTTATAGTATTTAATTACATTGGTTTACATGCAATTTTCCATCTTTAAAGTCGTTTTACTCAGATCTTCATTTTTAACCTTAAGAATGCTTTTTACATTATAAACATTGTCAGAGCGATTTTTTATATATTATAAAATTTGTATACAGGTGTTATATAAAAAATCGCTTCAATAATGTGTTTATAATGTAAAAAGCAAATCCTGTGAATTTTAAAATTATTTCATCGCGCGCTGTTCGCAAGTAGTTTTAAGGCAAACTACGAGTAACTCGCCGCTCCGGCACTTCAGAGCGCGCGCCTTGAATCGCCATACAAAAAGCCATGCTTTTTGCGTATAAGGCCCAACCGTCGACGCTCGTGCTTCGCGCTCGCCAATCATATTTATTGATCCCTGTTAGTTTGACATATTAAAAAAGTAAAAAAAAAAAATTATTCATGGTAAAATAATTATTTATGGTATATGTTATTAGTTTTTACGACAAAAATTTATATTATGAAAATTAGTTAAAAAATGAAATTTACCGTGGAAAATCTTGCAAAACTACAAAAGTTACTCAAGATATTGCTAAAATTCGATTTTTGTATGCCTTCTTTGCGCTGTATTTTACGTTTCTTTCTCAGTAAACTTGGATTTAATAACATTTTTGCAAAAAGTATTAAATTAAAAAAGTGGTGTGTTTCGATGTCTACAACTTAACCGAAATAATTTTGTGAATAAATGAAAATTACTCAAGATTCAAATAATATTCGATTTTTAATATTCAAACAATATCTATAAAAGTGGTCCTATTTGGAATATGTACATCGAATTTGGCTGAAAATAGGACCGTCAGCTTCAGCTAGAAGACTCAGATCGTTAATTGAATTGAATTGAAGATCGTTATTCGATTGAGCAAAAATAGGTGATACAGTTTATTATCTCTAAAATGGTCCTAATCTCAACATTGAATATACTTTAATAACACCCTATATATGTAATTATGGTAATTTTATTTGTTGAGAACAATAAGAGAAAAATATGCCTTGAGTTAAAGATTTACGTTAGATACATGAACCAAGCTGAAATAACAGAACCAAATCACTGGATACAGAATTTCGATGTCGCAATACCCTGGTAAACGTGTTTTCCGAAAAGTGGCTTTAAAATGCTGTAAAATAGACTGTTTTTGTACATTCGTCATATTTTATACAACTTTATTCAACATGCATGAAGAATTCCCGTATCGTCGCGTATCACGCGAGTTCAGGTTTATCGAAAACGACATTGGCATATGCAAAGGTTGACAAAACCACTCATCCGAGGTATAGAGAGAAAAGCGACACAAAATAAACAAACGCCAGTGAAATGAAATATCTCGGTTTTCCGGAATCTTGAACATTTTTGTTCAAACATAGTTTGCACAAAAGATAATTTTCAGCCGGATTTGCAGCAATCAAAATTGTAAAGCGATCGTATAATCCGATAATCAAGCACACGACATTTCATTGATCAATTTTTTAGCGAGAAAAGTTGATACCAACTCCTAGTACATACAATCAATCATTGACATTTTTACATAGAACGTTTGCACAAAATGAAATAAGAGGTATAAATATGAAAAAGAATGTCATAAGCCCTTTATATTGGAACTAGCTATATTACCGATTTATGTCATGTCAAATGATAAATAATATTTTAAATTTAAATAATATAATTTTTGCAAAAAGCGTCTGGTTACTTCGCATCGAACATTATTATTCATTTTAGTACCAACGTCCGAACATGTAGACTCAAGGATTATGAATACATTAATAATAATATTAATTATAAACAGATAATTTTCTAAAAAGCATGATGCGAAATTCATAGTAAATGTAGGACAGTCTGATTTAACCACGGCAAAAATTATCATGATAATTTTTACGGAGTCTATATGCCCATATTTATGTATATAATAGAAATACGCTATGTAAATGAAATACATAAAAACAGCGGGCGACGTCTCCAAAATACACGAAAATGGTACGCGAAGTACGTGAATTACACCCACTGGAAACCACTAAACTTATAAGGATATAGATCGAAATGTGGGTGCGATGTTTTATGAAACATTTAAGAATCATTTAATATTACCTAGAAATGAAGCCTATAAGCCCCCGTAGTATCACTGAATAGGTCTTATATGACGAGATATAGCATATCCATTATTCTTCAAAATTCAATTAATTTTATCAAATTATTGTACAGACTGATTGTTTGACGTTATGATTTATCAATCTTTTACACCCCGGACAAGAGGTGTGAAGAATTATCTCATTTCCTAAACTTACAGCGTGTGCAATGTTGCATCAATCTTTGATCAACACAATACTCGAGAACTGCGCATCGAAATTCACCGAAGCGAGAGCCCGAGCGGGGTTCGCTTTCAATAGTTTCGCAAGTTGAGCACAATGGCCACTAGTACTTGCGCACCGACAGAACATTTTTCGAAATGTTACGTAGAGAGAGACAGAGAGCCATCGACGAGCGCGCGAATGCAACTTGTCGAGTGGATCACTTCTCCTTCGACGTGCAAGTGAATTGGAAAAAAAAGGATAAAAAGCGCGAACGGCTCTTTTCAAAGTGTTCACTTTGATATTGGGAATTAATCGTGTTGCAGCGTTATAACTGGTCGCAAAAGAACACACCCATACACAGTTTTATTCGAATATAATATAAGCTCGGGAAATAAACGAGGGTTTTTCTCTGTGTTTCGTTCGTTTCCGTTCCATTTGTCAGATTCTTTACAATATAGAGTGCGTCGATTTAATTGATTGCTTTTCCGCGGCTTGAAGCTTGGTTAATTGTTTATCAATGTTTATTAAGATGGATTGGCACTGCTAAATTGCGTTGTAAAAAGTAACTTATTATGACCTTAAATATAAAAATGTATACAATAATTTATTTAGATATTACAATATAAAAGAAAGGTACTTTAAGTAACAAAAAAAATTTTTCAGAAAAATTTCGATATTGCAAGTGTTACGTATAGTAGGCCGCAAGATACTTCGTCGGCTAGAGAATTATTTGACAAAAGATCCGAATCTTTTTTATTTTTCGTCCGATTTTAATCCGATTTTAATTTGGAAGATCTCATTTTGTTCCTTGAAAGGTTTTAGGAGGAATTAACCATATAAAAATTGAAAAAAGAACGAAGAACCTGCAAAGTAATAGCCAATAGTTTATACTTGTATACGTACAAACGAACAAAAATACGGGCTTATAAACAATTGGCTGTAACTTTGCAGGTTATTCGATGTTTTTCAATTTTTATATCGGTAAGTCCGATTTTAAGAAGCAAAATGAGACCTTTCAAATTAAAATCGGATGAAAAACAAAAACGATTCGGATCTTCTGTCAAATCATTTTTTAGCTGACGCGATATATAATTTTGCAACATCGAAATTTTCATGAATAAAATATTGGTTGTCACTTAAAGTACCTTTTTTCGTATTACGAAATTTCTCATACTGTAATATGTAAACAAATTATTGTATAAATTTTGATATTTTAAGTCGATTCTCTTGAAAGAACCACCTCAAGCTGAGCAATATGACATTTTACAAATATTAATTAATCTTTAGGTGGACTTAAACATATATTATTAAAACATTGAAATAGGCTCTTAAAATTCCAAGGTGGATGAGCCCCCTTATAACGACGCAGTATCCAATATTAAATTCTACAAACTCATTTCAACAATACGGAACCCTCTTAACAAAAAACTCCTTTACATTTTAATGACACGTTCTATAAAACGAACTTCTCTAAAAATAAATCCAATCTCCATCCCGTATTTCCTTGATTCTCTCACACCCAGCCGCGCATAAAAATCCCGCCGCCTTGAGCCTTCATTCCCAATCGACTCGCTTACAGCGTCCCCCGATACATGGATTTTTCTCGAAATTCTTCATTTGTAATTCAAGCCGAGACACTCGGTGCACATCGATGAAATGAAAAAAGCTCGTTTACCACGTACAAACGCGCTGCTGCTGCATCAGCCGATAAAGACGAAGGCGAAAAGTGACGAGTCGTTGTTGCCGCTGCTGCGACGTAGTTTTAAAGCTCCAAGAGAGAGAGAAAGATAAGTTTTCCCATACGTTCGCGTAAAACGTATCACCTTTCGCTTTCCTCGAATTCACGGTTTTTCTCGTAGGGCGCATTCGAAAAGGAATAAGGCAGCGCCGATCGCGTTCTACGACAATTTCTTCCGCGATTGAAGCCCCGGGCTATTTTATAGAAACGTCGCTTTAGTCGAAATATTTCTGAACCATCTTTTTTGCGATTCCCTGAGCTCGCGCAGTGGCGATAAAACCGCGCGATTATTTAGACTCATAGTTTGCATTCAGCTGGTTTATTAATGAATCGCTCTCTCGAAAAGAGCGCGAACGAATGTATGCAGAGAGAAATAAAGCGGGTGAAGGCGTAAATAAAAAAAACGCCCGCCGAGTGGCCGAACGATCGGTTTTTGATAAATGCGCGAAGGTTCCATGCTCTGTATACACTAATACTCGTTTATCAAGATACGAAGTTGCGCACGTGATTTGTTTCGTATGCTGTTTTTTTTCTTCTTTTTCTGGATTGTATGGGTCATGCATGTATTCGAGTACGAGAGCTATTTTGCGTTATTAACTCATACGTGAAGCTGAGCTTAATATTTGAATAAAAGTGGGTTCGGATATATATCGTAGAAACTGACGAATACGCTTTTAATTTGAAGATTTTATTATGATTTTTTCGCTTGTACGAGGAAAATATTTCAATTTTTTATTTAAAATATCGAAAATTCATTATTGCGCCGCGCATTTATTTGGATGCTACAATTCGTTGGCATTGAGCAATGTTTAATCAAAAAGCTAGATGTATATAGGGCACTGGATGGTTTTTTATTAAACGTAAATGGATTATACGTCATATATGTTCGCACAAAATACGTTCGAATTTCAATACTAGATTTTAGTGTATGAAGTTTGTTTGAAGCATATCTCTCTCGTCCTGTAACTTCCATTGTCGTTTACACGCAATATACGCGCATTTACTATTCTTGTCTACAATTTCTATTATTTACAGCTCTATATCCCTCTAATTTTACGATTTGTCGGTATTATCGAGTTCAATCCTGAATAATAGATCTCACGTATCTGGTATCCATTGAATGGTAGCCCTCATTAGGTAACCATAGCTTCTAAAGCAAGTACGCGAGCCCTTTGTGCATAACGTATTATGCGGTGATTCTAATCAGCATCTCGATGATAATCCAGTTATCATAGAGAGGTACTGATTCTGGTAGCTAATTTCAGTCTGTAACGCAATTTGTTCCATATATATAGCTAAATGTCAATCATGTTGTAATTCTTGTACATTTATTACGAAGAACCACTTTTCCATTTAATTTTCAATTTGAAGTAAATATCTCTCTGGAATGTTATTATTGTCCCAATCAAAAACTTTCCAGAGAGATATTCTCAAAATTGAGAATTAAATGAAAGAAGTATTTTCCTATATTCGTCGATAATAGGAGAGCTTAGTATTTCCTTTTAAGTGCTTATTTCAGAAAATCATTTACTCGAAACATTGATCAGTTTAAAATATGTTGCAAATAATATTTTGTACAAAATTAGATGACGTTAACGATGAAGCAAACAATAAAATTGATCTTAACCACTTTTTAGTATCAGTTTATAATAAGCCATCTTATTAAGCAGTATGTTGGTAATAATTTAAATACTTTGAAAAACTACATTTTAAATAGAAACTAACATATATTTCCAATTTTTGAAAATAATTTCGTAAGAAAAAATACTGTACAAGTTTTTTTTTAACTAAACGAGTCGTGAAAGAGCCAGCTTGTATGCGCGACTAGCGCCGCCAGGCATCTGTGCCGTTTCTGCGAAGCTCGCGTTCGAATATGATGAATTGACAATTTCGAAAGGTTTGCGAGTGTCGTCTGAATTCTCGGGAACTGCTGGAGGCGACATGAGTTAGAACTGAAAGAATTGTTGTCACTGCGCGTTATAACATAATTAAACTTTGCGTGATTCAGTAATGAGTGTCCGACACAGGTGTTCAAAAACAAGATTTGTAGAAAGCACAAAGGTGATTCGAAGAACCGTAGAAGTGCAACGTTTTGTAATGAATAACCTTAAATACCTTAGGTAGACTATTTTACCGCAAGAAATATAATTTCAACTGATAGTAATTAAAAAGAAAATTTTAAAACGGCATATAATATGCGTTGCGTTTGCGTCGCGTTCTTCGCAGCTTATCTAGACCTTTACATACTTCACTGTCATCCTTCACTTATACTTTGATCAGGCTGTTTTTCATTTGAGTAATTTAAATAATATACTCATTTTATCGAACAAACTCATTGACCGACTCTTTAATAATCGATGAAACAATCTCAATGAAAGCGATCTCATGCGAATATCGTTAGCCATATTAACAGCTGATGTAATTTGTAAACATCGGTGTACATGTTACTTGATCAAGTCTTATGCCGTTAGACGACGCGTCACTATCCACGAAACGCCATTAAATAAAATTCATAACATTATTCTCTGTTTTCTTCCACTTCACCGAGTCAACAATTCTTACGGTCATAAAAACTAGAACACCAGGTCGCTACGTCAGTCTTTTAAACAGCCGTGATTCATTCGCGATTTACATTCAACAGTCCGCAACCCACAATTAGGATGTTGTATAAAAATAAAAAGTTGATTTTTCGCATGAAATAAGTAGAATAGCGGAAAATAATTAGGTCGTATTTTTTCATTTGCCATAAAAATGAAAATTTTGAAAGTAACAGACGTTTAAAGTTTCCTAATTTTCGATATATATATAGATATACTCTAATACTACGTGACGTCATGAAAGTATACAATCGTGACGTCACGCAAATTTCAAATGTCTGTAATTACTTCAATTTTCGTTAAATTGAAAGACTAAAAAATACGACCTAATTATTTTAGCGTAAACTATTTGAATATGAAATAAAAAAAAATCACGCAACAACCGAATTGCCACTATCACACATCCACTTCCAAACTACCGCAACACCTCCCAAAATTTGGGGTCAACCTCCGAAGTTACACCCCGACGCAGCTACGCAAAAGTGAAAATGACTGCCCAGTCTTGCTCGACGAAGCAGAAGCCCCAAGAAACAGAGAGAAAAAGGTGTAGCAGTGCGCTCCGCTACAGAGAGGAGGAGCCTGCGCGCGGCGGAGGAGCGAGCCTTCGAAATTTCGGGGGGCGCCGAATGAGGATCTCCTTCGCAAGTCTTTGGGCCGCGCCGCTAATTCCCCCCTCCCCTCTCTCTCTCTCTCTCTAGTTTCGCCATGCCGCAATGTATCATAACACGAAATAGAGCTCATTAATGCGCGCATGGCTCGCGAGCTCGCGAATCGCGGTGATATTAATTAGTCACGCGGTGTCGGCTGTGCGCGCCATTAACGGACCGTAAATTATCGAGAGTCAGAGAGCGAGAACTCTGCGGATATGAGGATCATCGTTTGATATTCGCTGATGCGCTTGAATAGCTCGCTCGGTGACTGCGTCCCGCACCACTTAATGATGGACTTTGGGCAATGCGTTTGCGGTTAATTTGGATGTGTCGTAGTGTGCGTGCGTGCATGTGGGTCTGTTTGTTTGTGTGCGTGTGTTGTGTGTGTATGTGAGTGTATGTGTGTGTGTGTGTGTGTGTGTGTGCGTGTCCTTCATTGGGTTTGTTTTGCGCTTTCTAGCGTGTATAGGAGATAGTATTCGATTGGCGAGAGCCAAGAGCTAACTTAAATAGCGAGACAGGAAATTTCTTGTTCGTGGAAAGGGGTATGGTTACTGTATGTATGTACAGTTGTCGACAGCAGTTTGGATGTTTTCGTGTTTGTTGGAAGGGGATAGCTTTGACGATGTTCTCTTTGGAAAGCTTCATGTTTAGCGGGACGCTGAACGGTGATTTTTTTGTTAGAGTTGGGAGATTGCTTTATGGCTTGTTGAGCGTAATTTAGGTTGCCAGAGAGCATGCAAATACGAGATTTGTCTAGTGGCTTAATAATTTAAATTAAATCATTACTGACCAATATTTTCGGACAAAAGAAAAGTTCTATTCTAGTTTGCTATACTTGACTTCCAAACGAAGTGACAGAAATAATTTTGTTTGTTTACTTTTATTTTTGTAATCCAGTGGCCTACTTTGCATAATTAAGAGTAGCCTACGATTCGTCTTAAGAATGGACATTAAGGTGGCTCCATCGTTTTTTTTAAATTCATCATTAACAAAAATAAAAATCCTACTAAAAGTGTGCATTTTAAACATTCTATTAAAATTTTGGTTAGGTGGGATTGCCAGGTAAATTAAAGAGAAGAAAATGTTTGAAAATAGAACTTTTAACAAATATGTCTTATAGCAAAATATGCATTTATGCCTGTAACTACATGAAAAACCATGATTTCTTTATAAAACCATCACGATATTGTAGTTTTTTAACTATAGATTCCGATTATTTAACGAAAATACCCAATCGCCAGCCGAGTATAAAAATATTTAATAAATAAGTAAAATGAGTGTATTTCTGCATACATATTATACGTGTATTGTGATATTATTGATATAAGTATATCTTATAATATATAAAAAATAATAAGATATACTTATATCAATAAGTATAACAATTGATACTGAAAATTTTTTATTGGAATTCCGTTAATTATTAAAAGAAAAAAATTGTGGGCCCCGCATAGATAAGGGACTACGCGACGGAGCCACCTTAATTGGCTGAGTAGATTATAGTAATAATATTATATAAATAATATAACATTAATATTAATATTATTAATATTATATAAACAAGCGCTCATTTATGTATGTTTATGTATAAAGAATGTTTATGCATGTTATTATTAAAAAGAGAAACATCTTTCTTTATTCGTTTTATTTTTGTTCATTTATCATTGAAATGTAAAGCGTTTTTTTTGAAGATTTATCAAACGGTGTAGAGATTTTACATAAGTTATTCAAAGAAACATTCGTAAGAAGATATATTATTGACATACAGTAAAAATGTAAAATGTATTTAAAAGTAACGAAAGTTATCCCATGCGTCTATATTTCGAATATTCTGGATTTCGATTGATATCTACATTATTCAAACGCGCTTGTACGTTGTCTTGCATAATATATCATACTTCGATATTCAAATTATAAAGTATACATCTAATTCACCTCGGAACATCCCATGTGTATAGGACCGTAATTCCGCGAGAAATAAAATTTCCTTCTATGTATCTAACGCATTCGCTTCTTCCAAACGGATATTTTTAAACACGTTTTAAATTTGACAGTGAATGCAGTAATTTTCATAATTACAAATGAAACTCTATATTACATAATTGAAATACCCACTTACATATTGAAGCAATCGTTTATTATTTACCACTTATTTACCACTTGTAACTTCAATAAAAAGGCCACTTTAACAGAAAAATAACGTTTAGTTTTAACTACCCCCCCCCCCTTCCTCTCCCCGTCGTCTACACTTTGCTTGCTCAATAAAAGTCAACGCGTTGTATATCTCTTTCTCAAAGCACCTGAGTCTCTAAACAAACGCAGCAGCATTGCGCACACAAAAAGAGACCAGAAACGACCTATAACTCATACGTTTATTTTTATATGTTCGTCGTACTCGTCATTAATAGTTGGAAAATGTAACGTAACGTACGCGTGTCCAGAGCTCGAAACGCAGCACTATAGACAATAAATATGTGAAAAAATTATTACATTAATGCAGACGGCCATTTTAAAGGAAAGTCTATTTTATTTTCATTTTCAATTATTAGTTTATTTATTTTTAATTACAAAGAAATGATAAGACTGAAATATAATATTATACGTTTCGATTTTCATAATACTTCATTTTACCATAGAAACATTTAATCAGAAGAACAAAGTTTATTTTATGTATCAAAAAAGAAACAGCAAAACTATAAGACTCAACCTCTAAATATTAAAAATTTTCATTATTACTCAACATCTTTTTTATTTTATTTTACTACATTAACTACCGTATTTTTACATAAATTTCCTATTACAATACACGTGCCCTAATTTCCGCATATTTTCCACTGCAACAGTATTATACCATGCCGCTAAAAATCAACACACACTACCCGCATCATAAGCATTCTAACTAAAACGCTAACTTTTACTACCTTCACCTCCTGCCATTTTTCCCCTTTCCTTCGCGTACATTAGCCTTTTCTTTATTGCAAGAGCACTGCAAGTGCAGAGCAGATCGCCGGCTGCAGTCGCGCGCGTGCACTGCACACGATAATTGCGAGCGGGCGCGCACTCGCTCGCTCCCGAGGCCGCAAATAGCACTTCGCAACAACAATGAACCGCAGGACGGCCTTGCAGCAAGCAGTCTTGTGCTCAAGTGTATGTGGGTGCAGTGCGCACGCGTGTGCGTGTGCGTGAGTTGCGGCGAAAATTACGGCTACCGGCGCTGTAACTCCGTCGCCGGAGCTGGTTTAAACGAAGAGTGAAATTTTGTAGGTTTGTGCTTTTGGGAGTATTGACGGTTGGACGTTTTTTTTTATTTAGCGAGATGAGGTGACTTTTTTTTTGGTATTTTATAGCTTTATCCGGTTTATTGTTGAGGATTGTTTTTGTATACTGAGGGAATTTTCGTTGTAATATTTAGAAATTGCAGCAGAAATAATGAATATATCGTAGGAAAATGGTTTTTTTAGATTGACAATAGACGAAATTAATATTTTTATTGTTAATTTTATGAATTTAAGATAGTTCTTGCACAAAAGTAAAAAAAGCAAGGGAATTGCGAAAAAATAAAGTCTATTGCTTTTAATTGCTGTTTTAATTCGTTAATTTCAATAACAAATATATTTTTGGACAAGGAAATTTAAGAAAAAAACTTAGCGTACCTATATTCTAACAATTGTTAGATATTAAAGTTTCCGAAACTTTAAGTCATTCAAGGTTCAGAGAAGTAAAAACGCGAATATGAAACATTTCAAAAGTTTTTAAATTGTTCGTAAATCTTAATTTTATGACATAAAGCGTAATATGAAAATCAACAAATGAAGTGTTCATTTACCTTGTTGTACAATTAATGAGGATCTGATAACCGGTCAAAAGTTATGGGACGTACATGCCTTCGAGAACTTATTTTATTTTGAAGTTTTTCAAATAAAATTAATTTAGAGAGTTTCGCGCTGTAGGATTATCGGTGTTACTTAAATTACTGTAGACATTTTAAAGCTCGGATGAAAACAGTTTGCGTTTAACCGTACAATTGAATTAGGCGGTAAGACTCTCCGGAAGAAAAGCAATTTAAAATTTATTTACCGACTAATTTAATTAGGAAATTTCAACTGATTTTATTGATACCTTCTACAAAACTACAAATTAAAGATTTACAACATTAGTCAGTAATAATAAAAATAATATCCGCGTACATTATTAAATTTCACTTTTATATGATTTAAATTCTAGTATCCAGATTAAATTACAATTTCGTTCCACCCTCGCCATCCATGTCCCGATTGAAAATTTCTATCGTAATCACGAACACTGCACCCTTCAAAAAAGAAGGGTTTTGAACAGTTGTGCATATTGAAACGCCTCGATAATGCACGACCATTGTCGCATGAATCCACCCATTGTACCAACATGGACGATCCAAGCAATTCAAAATTCACCCACTACAATCAAGCACGATATCTTTTTTCTCCGCTCTGGATTACAAATATTGCTACAAAGAAAACGTACACCATAGATAGAACATATACTAATCTCTCATAACAAACACGCGGAACAAATCGGATTCATGCCTTCCATTCCCAAGTGATGCAGAACCTTTAATCCAATATTTAAGCGACCCCTCGTGATCATATTCAGTCGAAGCAAAGCAAGAAAAACAAAATCTTGCTTTCTGCAATATCGCTCACACGTTCGCTTACTCTAAAATGCGTTTCGTTCTTTTTGCAAGTGCACAATGAGTTTTATAATAAAACCTATGAAGAAATTCAGAAAAATTAACATGAATTACAGTTAACCTGGGTCAGTCTGACTTTTCAGCACTTAATACTGATATTTAGAATAAATTTTACCGTACTAAATGGTAATGTTTAATTAAAATTTCCTAGACCACATCAAAAGAAATCAACTGATCTAGGGTGGCAGCTCCCTGGAACACAAATTTTAGGCTAAGTCTAATATAAATGTACATAAAAGTATTTATGTATAAAAAGAATTTTACATGGACTTTATTACTTAACTATTTATCTATTTTATCTATTTCGTTGCATAACTTTAAATTTTTACTCTACAGCAAATAAATTTAGTGAATCTTTACCATTCAGTGCTGTATAATAGGGAACAGACATGGTCTTGAAATGAGGATTAATCTTTTTCTCTACAATAGAAAATAGCTTGGGAATACGTTATATGTGGATTTAATTATTCAATTCCTCTATGTTTTAGTATTAATTATTTAAAAATGTAAAAATTCGAGTAGTTATCACCTAAGCTAACATTAACGCATTCAACCATGCAGTACATCTATATATATTTATCGGATTGGCCACTATATTGCACACGTGACCCCGTCTTCGTTTAAATTCACGATAAACAAGAACACATTTCAAAAGCCACATTTGCTCATGAAATATTGCAGTAAAAATGTTATTTCTCTTTAACTTTTGTGTATAATTCATCCCTAACTTAATTTTAAGAAATATTTTAAAATTCACGTCTGTTCCCTATTTATTGCATATATATTAGTAAAATGCTTCGTAAAGTCAGTTTCCCCCAGGTTTACCGTAATTCACGGTAAATATTTCCCGTGAATGTCTGTCTAATTTTTATTAAAAAAGATGCTAAGAATACGGAAGAAAAAGGCGATATATAGAAAGGAAATTCATATAAATACACAAAGGGTGAAGAGCGCGCGCGTTGCGGCCCTTCGCAGGGCGAGGGCTCGCAACGAGGCGTGCATGTGTGAGTGTGCGGTGCGCACGTATAACGTGCTCGATGTCGGGCGTCCCGTGGAGCAAAGAGATAGAGGGAGAGAGAGCGGAGGCCGGAGGCCGGAGTTTATTAGCTCAACCCCCCGCCTAGCGAGGGATACGAGCGTCGTTAGACCCCGAACGAAATATCAAAACAGTAAAGATAATGTTTAACGCACTGTTTTGTTAGTAATTGTTTTTGTAATTAATAAACTTTTATATCCGAGCGGATTGCTTGACTTAAATTCAAGACTTTGGACTCGGTTTTAATCTCTTGCGTGTTAATGTAATACAGATATTCTTCTGACAAAAATATACATATATAGGGCATACTACAGTATAAACACTCATAAGTAAAGCTCAAAATGTTAGATTGCAGCACTTTATTTACTGAATTAAATATTGTAACCTTATCAAATAGATAAAGCAGATTATGGATTGTGGGTGTCCATTCGGCACGGCTCTACTCAATGAATCAAAATTTTCGTTCGCATTGTGCACGTTTCAAAAGCACGTTCGAACTTTGTTGAGCTCTGAACAGCTCACTACTGGTATAAGTGCATAATATAGTATATTTCTAGTTTGTCTCGCACCCCTCGTAGGTCGGCCCGATACGAAAAATATATAGGGGCGCCCCCAGGTTTCAAGCTCCGTGCAACAGCCGTTTGTGCGTTGTTCGCTGCATAAACGTACAAGCGCTGCCATTGCCAACGAGAAATGCAAATCGTACTTTAACCACATTTTTGAGACTAGCTAGTTATGTTTAGCATTTAGATACAATTTTAAAAATAACTGTTTGTTTGGTTTTTGCCCAGAATTTGTACGTCGAAGTTGAATAAAATAGAATTAAAATTTCAACAAGCTGAGAAGGAGCGTGTAGGAGCGCCTAGAACCTGTAGTTTGTGCCAATAGACCCTTGTAATTGAGATATAAGCCATTTTACTTACAATTATACGTTATTTTAGTGGAAACTGATACCTGATACTCTTCTTGTGATAATAACTATGCATGTATAAACACGATAAAAGGTAATGATAATAAGATGAGAATCGATGGTAATAAAAATTGGCAGAAATTTCTATGTTTTAAGCTTTGTTTCGTTTAAAAATATTAATCTGGTCCAAAGTTATTAACAAATAAATGTATCAATTATTAAAGATGGTAACGAAAAATACTTAAATATTTGAGGTAATTTAACTGTTTTAAATTCTTTAGTATTTCATACATTTTTCGTCGTCATGATCATTTGTTAATAACGTTGAACCAGATTAATATTTTTAAATGAAAAGAAGCTTAACTTTAAGCTCTTTTCGCATACTTTTATTAGCATATGTATGACTTTTTATCGTGTCAATATATGCGTAGTTATTCTCATAAGAAGACGTACCTTTTTCACTAAAATAACCTGTATTTGAAATAAAATACCTGACATCGAATACAAATCAGAAATGAGCGAGGAAATGAGTATATTTTAAGTGGTTTCAGGGGTTGCTGAATTCAGATCTGAGGTTAGATCTGCAACGACTTTACCATAAAAACGGATAGGTGACTACTTTATCAACACTATTTGTAAAGTGGCCAATATTTAACTACTTAGAACTTCTTTTATTAAAATTCAGAGAGTACATTTTTTGGAAATCGAACTCTTGAAGAGTTAAAGGTTCAAATAACGTATCTCAATAGTTTCCGAAGCCCGAAAACCCTGTGTATATCTACTGGAAATCGAAAGTTCCTTAAGGTGGCCACATGTTACCTGCACTCACATTACTTGGAAAAATTAGTTTTCTCATCAAACGACTTTATCCGTTTGAACTTCGCTTCTCTCTTTGGAGTAACATCTTTTGTTTCTATTCTGTGACGTTGACCAGATAAGAGCCGAGTGCTCGAGTGTTAATTGAAAATCTGTATCGATGTATTAAATGCTAGTACTGCATGCAAAACGAAATAGAAACCAATGAACCCAATTAATAATCGTCAATTGATATCGCAATTTTGTGTAACTTTATATCGAATTTATGTGAACTTAATACTGTAATAAAATATTTTATACGTTATATGTATTGCATTTTTTAAATAGAAAAAAAATAATATACTTGTCTGAATTAATTGTATCAAAGTAAAAGGGGAAATAAAAAAATTGAATAGATAAAATTGGCGGGACTGGGTACATTGAGAACATAAATTAGAAAACTGGAATGTTAAACTTACGAATTCATTGTTAAAAGAGAAACTATTATTTATAAAATACTATACTGTACTCTATTAACTCATTTAATGCTAATTTGTACTAGAAACGCCATTGTTATGCTTGGTTGTCGCGAAAGATAATGAACTCATCGAAAGACAAACATGCCAATTGTTCGTTGAAAAAAAAACAATAAAAATATAGCTGCTAATATGTCATCCAATAGCAACACTCAAATAGGCCTAACAATACCAGACTTACGGATTTTTTAATTTAAGATTCAAAGTCAATCAAAAATA
Organism: Gastracanthus pulcherrimus; assembly: GCA_949152435.1. Classification (NCBI taxonomy): domain Eukaryota; kingdom Metazoa; phylum Arthropoda; class Insecta; order Hymenoptera; family Pteromalidae; genus Gastracanthus; species Gastracanthus pulcherrimus. Next base: position 167,518,844 of record OX424574.1, on the reverse strand, counting down.
ATCAAAACCATGTTAATTTTTGTATATCAAAATTAAAAGGCTATTCTTAACAATTTGAATTTAAAATTGTGGCTCATTATTATTGGCCGATAAAAGACTGGAACTTGATTTTCAATTTACAAGGATTGATTAGATTACAGGAATTCTCCATAAACGACACGGACAATACATACTCTTTTGTATTGAATCATATACATGGCGAATATTTTATAATACCAGAAGTGTCCGTGTTTGTTATAGAACCAATAAGTATCCCATTAGTATAAGTAGAAGACAATGCTACGAGAAAACACTTTCGTACGTTTACTTGTAACTTTTGTGTTATTTTCCGAAAGTTGCATTGTGAATAAAGTGGTAAAAAATTACGATGGAAATTGCTAACTGTACGCAACCAAGCTAATTTTAAGCAATTCCAGTATGTTGTACGGAAACCAACAGCTATGCGACACTAGTTTTGTAATTGGCGACGAAGAATTAAATGCGGTTAGCGAAATACTGGCGATGGCGAGTCCTTACTTCTAAGCGAAGTTCAGTGACGAACAAATGAAGAACAGCACTCATTGCGCTATGAATTTATCAGGTGATACCGACGATACAGCAGCAGTCTTTCGAGACTTACTCGATTACGTTTATTCTTTTAAGATAATGGATATGTAAAAGTTGAAAGAAGCTTGCGAGTGTTATCTTGTCGACAAGTTGAGCGTAGCTAATGTAGCCAAGTTGCTACTCTTCTCGCACAAGTACAGCTGTAAATTGTTGAAAGAAAAGGCGTTGCTTTTTGTAGTTGAACGTATAGAGTTCATTAAAAGTTATAGCGAATTTCATTAAATTTACGAATATAAAGATTTGATGATGGAATTATAGTAGAAGATAAACCTGCATATGGCAATTGCAATAAGCCTGATCTTCTTCTGTTATAAAAAAGGGGTGGGGAAAATGTGCCGAAAGATAATTTTGCAGATGGAGAATAATGCCAAATTTATTTTACCGAAGGGTAAATTTACCGAAAGGTGAAATGTGCCAATGGGTAAAGTAATCGATTAACAAAAGTGCCGAAAAAGAGAGTTCCGACGGGCAAAACTGCCGATGGCTAAAAATGCCGAAAGTTAAAAATGCCGAAATGTTGAATGACAACGGGTAAAGACTAAAAATATCGTATATTGAAAAGAAACGACCTAGGAACAATTAACACAGTATTATATTGTAGGTGCATACTCTAATGAAAGCACTTTTTTGTTCAAATTCTCGTTTTCGGTATTTTTAAATTTCGGCATTCTCTTATTTGGAATTCTTGTTTTCGGCATTTTTAACTTTCGACATATTTATCCATAGGTATTCATTTATTCAGCAATTTCAATCGTTCGGTAAATTTATCCTTCTGGAAATTTATTTTTCGGTATATTTATCCCCACCCAAAAAGTTTTTTATATAAAATGATTTCTTTGTTTCGGATGCAAAGTGCCAATACTATACAGTTTAAATATGAGGAAGCCAAAAGATTTTATTTAAAAATAAGAATATAGTACTTCATCCAATTTTTATTATTATTGAAAGAGATATAATTCAAAACAATTATGGATGATACCTAAGAACTATTAATATATAGGGAAAACGAAATCGACATCTGCAGTTGAAAAATATTGTTTTTTCACTGCCATCTTCTCTCGCAGGAAGAGAAAATAGTCGCATGTCATGCTTTTTTATCCTATCCTATATAAAAAGGTGATGGCTGATTGTTACGCAATAAATAGAAAATGTATATAATGAGGAAATAGGATAAAATTAAAGTGAGCACAACTTATATATAGTATACATGTATAAATGAATATTTATGTGTTTGTATGTGTAGTTATCATGTTTGATTTGTACGATTATCGAAAAAGTTGTGTAACGCAATAAATTGGAAAAGTACAGAATTAGAAAAAAGAGGGGCAATAAGGAGAGGGAGGGGGGTAAGGTTTATAAAATTTAATTAGGCGGCACTTACGTATAGGACGCATGTCTAAATGCATATTTATGTGTTTTTATGTGTAGTTCTTATGCTTGAATTGTAAGACTATCGAAATAGTCGTGTAACGCCATAAATCTGAAAAGTATATAATAAGAAATAATGTGGGGAAAGGGGAGAGGTAGGGGTAGGAAAGGTGATGTGATGAAATTAATGAAGACGGTAGTTATGTATAGTATACATGTCTAAATACATATTTATGTATTTGTTTGTGTAGTTATTATGCTTGATTTGTAAGACTATCTAATTGAAATAGCCGTGTAACGAAATAAATCGAAAAAATATATAATGAGATAAAAGGGGGAAAAAGAGATGGGTAGGGGATATGAGGTAATAAAATTAAAGGACACGGTACTTATGTATATAATACATATCTAAATATATATTTATGTGTTTGTATGTGAAGTTATTATGCCTAATTTGTAAAATTATCGCAATAGTCGTGTAAGGTAATAAATCGGAGAAATATATGTTTGAGGAAGAAGTGGTAAGAACGGGAGGGGAGAGGGGGGTGGAAGTGAGGTGACGAAATTAAAGAAGGAACACTTATGTATAGTATACATGTCTAAATACATATTTATGTATATATATATATATATATATATATATATATATATATATATATATATATATATATATATATATATATATATATATATATATATATATATATATATATATATATATATATATATATATATATATGTAGTTTTTGTGCTCGATTTGTAAGACTGTAGAAATAATCGTGTAACGCAATAAATCGGGGAAGTTTATTAATGAGAAAATAAAGGGGAAAAAAGAAAGGGGAGGGAGCGATGCAGTGCTTGATTGAGTGTGTGAGAGGGTAAGTATGTGATTAAGTGAGTGAGAGAGCGAGAGAACTCAAATGCTTAAGTGAGTGAGGGGGCAGTTGAGTAAGTAAGTACTTGAATAAGTAAACAAGTCAATTAGAATTTATATAAAGTTATATAAAAATTTATATAAATTTATATTTATAAGAATTTAAGTCAATAAGAATTCCCTTTCCCTATTGGGCTCATGCTGCTAGTTGATGGTACTTTATATGCTGGATTAGATGCATGTCATAGTTCTATTAAATATTGTCGAAGGATATTGTTTTTAAATCACAACTCCGAAGATTCTCCCAAGAATAACGAAAAAGCTGTTAATTTCCGTGCAAAAGTTATTTCCCGAGGGTTAAATACATGCTCAGTATATAAGCTATTTAAATACTAATTATTTCATATACGATATGATTTAAATTAATATAGATTTGAACAACATACTATTTTATAACTTTCACCTATCTTTGAAGCTCAATTTTTAAGCATTTAAAACAAAAATACTCTTCTACAAACGTTAGGTAGTCATACTGGGAGACACTTTTTCAAAGACTCAAAACCTTCATTTTTCCTGTCATTTTTAAAAATTCTCTTTTTAAAATTTTACATTAATATGTTATCATTCTACAAATAGTTTTTTATTTTAATTTTCTCTCTTTTGAATGCTGAGAACCAAAAGTATGCACAGTGACAAAAGCATTTTGTATCAAAAGTCACAGCATTTTATTATTTTTCCAATTTGCATGATTATTGCATAAAATATTGAAGTCAATCACAACTACAAGATGAACTATTTATTCAATAATTCAGGGAAAACAGAATCATGATCCGGGAGCTTAAAATATCACGTCTCCTGTCTTTCTTCTACTCCATCTCTCTGCTCTCCCCCCTTTATCTCTCTCTCTCTCTCTCGCAGAATATAATCATTCCCTAACAAGACTTATACCGAAGCTCACCGCCGCGCGGCAATTAAAGTTCCACGGGCGAGTTCGAGGTTATCATTCGCCGGCATTCCCGGATACTCTCGCGCAATAAGGCAGCAGCGGTCGTGCCGTAGACGGATAAAGAGACGAGGAAAAACAGTTTCTCGCGAGCGGGGCTATAGCTGCAGCGTCCCTAAATAAAAAAAAAAAAGAAGAAAAAGGACCCGAGGAGGACGAAGTTGCAGTGGGTACAAAAACAACTGTATGCGTGAGAGGGAGGGGAGGGGGGGGGGGGGACTGAGAAAAGGAGCAAAAGAGGAATGAGCGCGCGATGAAGGACGCGATCGCGCTACCGTGGCTGCTCGAACTCCTCGCTCCGTCCTTATTTCTCGGTTTCTCGATGAGAGATCGCCAGAATGCAGTGTGCATAGCTTCGGGACCGAGAGAGAGAGAGAGAGACAGAGACCCGCGGAGATAAATAAAGTCGAAGAGAGGCAAAAGGGAACAAAGTGGCGGCGAAAATGCAAGAGTGGCAAGAAGTATATATGTATACCTGCTTTAAGCGCCACTCGATCTTTCTATCTCGTTTTCTTTGTATCTGTATCCTTTATATATACTTTGATATCGGTGCTGAATATTCTGTATAGAGGTATACCGATGGCTATATTCATTTTAAGTTTTCAGTAAACTCGTCTGCAGGTAAAGCAATACAGTGATTACCAATATTATCTTTGTAAAGTGATTCTTGAAAGTTTTTAATGGACTGCACTTATCATACGGAGAAAAAAAGTAATAGCGGTTATTGCTATAAAAGTCTTGGACTGATTACTGAACTGTCTGAAGGTAGTACATAAATGCCAATTAGTAAGAAATGCTAACCTAATAATAAATTCTATAAAAATAATAAATAACGTTTGATCAATTAAAAATATGATTCGTCTTTATGAATTGTTCAGAAGTTAAGAAAATTCGTGGCTATATGTTGTATTGCATTCGATGTCTATCCTTGTACGGCTCATAAGAGAGGATCATGAAGTCAAGGTCACTGATTTTGATGCCCGCAGTTTGTTCCCATCGGCCTTTGTACATTAGACACAGCGTATGTTATTAAGGTGATGTTAGACCCTCCAGTTACGGGAAAATACGGGGAACCACCTTTTTCGTTTAATTTTTAATTTTGATAAAATATCTCTGAAAAGTTGTTTCTAAAAATTAAATGAAAATAGTGGGTCCTTATAATTGTCAGTGGCGGGTGGATTTAGCATCACTTTATTATTGATAGTACACATCCTGTATTGTATATGTTATTTGTATCCTTGTGAATATCAGTAATATTAATATTGTCATCTCTATCTCAGGTTTTATGACCCATAATATCAAACTATGGGTACTGAGCTTCACTTTCAGGTATCAGCAAACGATCACCAAAGTTTCATCAAAATCTGTGACTCAAACTCAATGTTCGAAGACCAGTTCTCACTCTTTGTCAGACATCACTTCTTTGCATGGTGGATCCTAGAAATATAGTTATTAAATACCTAAATTATTAAGGAAGGTACAGGTAATCTGACCACCTTAAGGAACTTTTGATTCCCAGTAGATATATATCGGATTTTGGGGCTTTGAAAACTATTGAGACATGTTATTTGAACCTTTAACTCTTCAAGAGTTCTTTTTCCAAAAAATATACTCTCTGAAGTTTAATAAAAGAAGTTCTAAGTAGTTAAATATTGGCCACTTTACCAATAATGTTGATAAAATGGTCACCTATCAGTTCTTATGGTAAAGTCATTTATTAAGTGCTTCAAAAAGTCAAGACTCACCAAGCCGAGACTTCCTTTATGTATTATTTAACTACATGGGGCCGTAGCGTACGCCTTGGTATCGATATTTTGGGATTAATAGATCTAGGAATTTTGTACAAGCAACCGCCGTTTTTATCGGCGTTGATTGCCATTTGCCTTACAATGCATTCGTATGGCCACTTTACCAACCGATAAACGTCAACGAAAGTTGCAATTTTCGCATCAAAAATAAACTATACAGCAAAAACTGGTATATGCATCTTAAAGTACGTAAAAAAGCTACAATTTTATGTACCGTATGATTTCTTTTTCGTTATCATATCACGCTGACAAAAGTAATTTCTTTACATGCATACACTGCTAAGAAATCAAAGTATTGATGCTTTCGCGCGTAAACATGACACAATCTTATAATTAGAGGGCGCTAATAGCGGGGCCACCGCGCCTCTCAATAGTTACAATACATATACTGTAGGTGTTACGGCGCCCCAGAATATCGTATACAGCGAGATCTTGTGTAGGTGGCTACATTACCTGCATGGCCACATTACCTACACCCAACTTATATTACTTTAACTTTCAAAGAATTTTCTTCGTAATATTCTATTTATTCAGCGGTGAGTACTAGGTATAAGGTATATCTAACCTCGTTAAATCTCATAAACTTCGATCCCAAATCGCATCCACGCCAATCGCAAAAAATCTTTCAGCCAAATAAAGCCCAATGTCATTAACCACTCGTCGCTTCCCTCGTGTTCTTTCCCTCCACCGCGACCATCCAATATACCTATATACACTCGATTCCCAAGAGAGAGAGCATGTGCGACCCGAAGTCCTGCCCGCGCAGAGATCAGCATAAGTGTGCGAGCGCGACCGCGAACGGCAAAGAGAGGTTTCGGCCACCGCTGTACTCCCCTCTTTCTCTCTTTCGAGTTCGTGACCAGAATACAAGGCTCTCCGGCGCGAGCGGACTCGATCTCGCGACCGAGGGGGAATCTACACGCGGGACAGAGAGATAGATAGAGAGAGAGAGAGAGAGGCCAAGAGAGCGCAAAACGATCTGCACGGGGCGATTCCAGGAGCTGCGTGCTACTGTTACACCGCGCGACAGCGTATGAGAAAAAGGTCTGGAAAAAGGACGAGTACCAGAGAAAGAGAGGAATGGGCTGGCAAGCGCGCGCGCGAGGCGGCTTTGCGAGAATCGTAAAACATCGGCCAGGCGACGCGACGTGAGCTGGAGAGAGACAGAGAGGCCGTAAAAATCACCACGAGTACTTATAACAGTTAACGCGCGTAAAATTCTTGGAGCACGCGTAGTTACATGTTTACTGGAGAGGTTTTTGCAATATATTTCTGCGAGTTTTTCAATTGGACGTATATGAAGCGGGGAGAATTTTGAGTACGCAATTTTTTTGGTTGATGGCTGCAAGGATGAATATTAAAGTACATTTATTCAATTTTGTTTTTAATTCTGGCTTTTAATGAATATTAAGTGTAATTTCGACAATTGTTACTAGCCCTTTTACTCGCATTTATACAGTTTTTTCATTCATTTTTCAATTTTAAGAAAATATCTCTATGAATAGTTGTTCTTTTTGGTTGGAACAACAACTTTCCATAGAGATATTTACTCTAAATTGAAAATGAAATGAGAAAAGTGGATCCTCGTATTTGTCGGGGACAAGTGGCTTTAGCATCACCTTAAACCAATTTTTTCCTTATTCCCAGATGAAATAGAATTCTTTTAAGATGTTTCATATGAGGCACAGAGATTATTTATCTATTTTTGTTGTTCCATAGTACTTGGAAATACCTATATTCCGAAGATTTTTTAAAAACCAGAAGAAAATCCATCCAAAATTGTCTCTACAATTGTGTATCGAGTGAATGTTGATGCCAAAATTTTCATTTGAACGTCTTCAAGACCAACATATTGAGATAAATCATCCCTACATCACTTAAGATATCTTAAACACATTCTAATATCGTTTTTCCTGTTTTAATACAGGATTTCACCCTTTCATTATTTTGCACATATTTTATTTGGATCAGCCTACCCTGCCTATCTAACATTCCACATACATTTATCTTCTTTCAAGCTCGTGCAACATATTGATAATTGCTAAAAGGGTTTTTAAAACGTTTAATTTTTTGTTTCGATGGAAATTAAATGTAGTTAATTTTAGATCCAATAGATTCACAGATAATGAGATCTTGTTCTTTTTTAACATAATAAACTATTTCATGCACATATTTAAACTATTTTAGAGATAAACCGCTTCTCTTATTTACTTCGGGCAAATAAGGCCTGCGTATTAAAGAGTTAAGTAAAATTTTGCATTTTTATGATAGTTACGTTAAAGCGATATAAGTCTCATTAATCGATTTAACTGATTTCAAGTGAAGTGCAACCACTGCCGTTCTACACAAATTTACCAACAGCCTAATGTATATAGTAGCAGGCGAGGTTGCCGATAAGGTTCGGCGGGGCATTCGGAAGCTCGCTAATTAACCGCGAGCATCCGCGAATGATTTTGTTCCAGCGTCAAACACGCGTGCAGTATAATCAGTGGGGCTGATTTAATTACCCCGTGAAGTTACAAGCTTGCGTCCCACCGAGCACGCGATCTTCAGAGAGCAAGTATATGCCGAGCAGATCGCTCTGGTATAATGAAACTTGTTTAATTGAATTATTGAAAATTGAAGATTTTTATTATCATACTTTGGGAGGAGAATTTCTTTTAAAGGAGGAATTTGATGAATTAGATATTATTATTGATCACGCATTCATCTGCCTACTCGTCAAAACGTAAGCTTCAGCTAGAGATTTGGCTAGAAAGGCCAGGATTTAATAAAATTAAAAAAAGTTTCAAAAGTACATTTTCATTTTTTCTTTCAAAGAATAAACTTTATAATGGTAAAAAAATTATTTCAAAAAAACGTGTATGAAGCAAGGTTAGGGACATTTGTATAATCAAAATACAGTATTTCTAAAATATGTGGATAATTCACTCTGGCCATGCATATTGGAAATACTATTTCTAACATGTGGCCCACCTGTTGCCACAAATTTTGTCACCATAACTTTTGAAGGACACCGTATCTCGGGCTGAAAATTTGCAGGTATATCAGATTTTGATCCAACATAAAACTGATTAGATTTTGGAGCTAGATGGTCAAAACTTACTGCTTATTTTAAAAAATGTTAAATCAAATTTTTCTTTTAAAAAAGAAAAAATTTATTTTTATTGTTTTATGCGTTAGGTACGTTAAAAAGGTGCATAAATTCGTAAAGTAGACGCAATTTCCTTTCGATTGGTGTATCTTACAATGTCCTTAAAGTTTGTTTCTGTTAAAGAATTGCCATTTTAAATTTTTTGAATTTATAAAAACATGAAAAAAATTATTTTTGTCATTTTATACTTTTGATATGTCAAAAAATACATATATTTGTAAAGTTCATGTAATTTACTTTCGATTGTTGTATCTTACAATTACTTATAAGTTATTTTTGTTAAAGAATCGCGATTTTGATTTTCAAAATTTGTTAAAATCGAAGAAAATTATTATTGTTACTTTAAACGTTAGATATGTCAAAAAATGCATATATCCGTAAAGCTCACAAGAATTCCTTCTAGATTACAATTACTTTAAAGTTGTTTTTATTAAAGAAATGTATTTTTGAATTTTAAAAATTTTTAGAATTTGAGAAAAAACATTAGTGTAAATTTATACATTACGCAAGTAAAAAAGCTGCACTAATTCATAAATAAGGCGTAATTTCCTTAGAATTAATATATATAACAATTCTTTTAAGTTATTTTTGTAAAAGAAACGAGATTTTAAATTTCGAATATGCATCTTATATGATCACACTTTGTGGTCACCATAACTTATGAACGCATTTGTATATTTTATTGAAATTTCGTAGGTTTATCAGAAATAACTCAGCATATAGCTGATTGAATTTCTAAGCCATCAATGCAATATTTTAATTTACCTTAAGAGCGTAGGATTGTCCATAACATTCTCTATAACATTGTCGATTATTCCTAAAATCACTTTAATCAATGTAAAAATTCAATAAATGAGCATTAAATCTCTTTGAGAAAACATTGAACTAAAAGGAGTTAGTAGCGGCTTTTTAGCGAGGAGACGCGAGGTGAAGTGTTGTATAGGTTATAAATTATTATATTGGCCGTTAGTTTTACCGTTATCCATTGGTCAATTATAATAATATTTCCCAATATTAAAATTTTTGGCTTTTAATAAACAAAAATGCGTTTGTTCACTATATTCTCTACAGAATAACTAGTATTTGTCAACTTCAAGTTTGATGTAACTATATATATATTTTAACGTATAATGGAAAATACTATGCAAAGGATCACGCCGGTAAACTTTACTCAGACATCTAAAAAATATATGTCTAAAAATCGCAGGATTCACCGGTGACTCGTGCTTGCCGCAATGAAAATGTTAAATTTTTAACTATGTCAGCTCATTGAAAAATAATTTTTTTTTTAACGATAGAAAACATTTTAGTAAATATATTTGAGATAGGTTGCAATTCCGCTTATCTCCTATTTGCTTTCATATTTTCAATCCTGCTTCCTCTGTTCTATACCCTTTATTCTGCGATGCTATATCGACTACATCAAACAAGTTTCCAACAATTTAGCGAGCTTATGCCACACACTCCTCCAGTTCAACAACGCCAAAGGGGTTCATACCAACCCTTCAAAATCTCTGGAGAATCTATGCACTTTGGCCCTTCCGTAACCCGGCTATTCTAGATAATTCGGCAACTAGTATAAGTTACACAACGTTTTTTTAGAAATCTGAGATTATTGTAATGCACGATATAATAATTTTCCCGATCGCGCACGTTTGCGATTCTTCAAAAAATTTACTAAATTTTCATTTACAGTGCCTGAATTTCAGTAATTAATTAAAATTTCATTAACTACCTTTAGTTACTAATTACAGTACTAATGCATTTTCAATGGCCTGGAAAACCTTCGAATTGAGTTCAAGATTTATGTAAAATGTTATTCTTCGTCGATATCTATGATATGGACAGATAAATAGATATATTTATTTGACATGTATGGACAAAGATACTAAGCCAAAAACTTTTAAATCCGTTTGAATTAGATCTTTTTTAAAGCAGTTTAAGTCTGTAATAGTAGCTTCCCTCACTCAATCATCGATATGCAATTCAAACTTCATTCAATACCCGCTAGACTTATCAATCACAGTATAAATGAATACATTCCGTGACATGCATGCAAAAACTCACGAAACTGAAAACTTAACAAAAAACACCAGTCTCCAAACATTCTCCTCATCATTGCCATTTCTCCCGCGTTTACTTCCGTCGCAACGTCCGCGCGGCACGTCCACAAATTCATCGGACGTCTCCTCGCATCTCGAAAATTAATCGAACGCGCGTACGGTACACCCCTACACGCTACACAGAATAGCGCAGCATATTCGCGCACGCGAGCGCTCGTCTCAATCCCGGTGCGTCTTATTGCTGTCGGCCGTGCAGGATACATAACAGCCAAAAGCTGCTTCAGGCTAAAGGAAGAGAGAGAGAGAGAAAAAAAGGGACGAGCAAAACGGGGGAGGCGAGCAAGAGAAGGAGAGGAGCGCGCACGCGGATCGGCCCCACTTGCCACTGTCAGCCCCGCTGATTTATTGCTACTCCAGCGTGTGTTTCCCCTCCTACCTCTGCTTCTCATCCCTCGCGGCCGCGGCGCACCTTCGTTCGGCTGATGCGCGGCTGCTTTTCTGCCTCGTTTTCCTTCGTTTCTCGATTTCTTCCTTTACGGACTTTATATCTTACTGGGTCTTGTGCTTCGCTTTGTATCGAGGAGGTAAGGGGGGGGAAAGAGGCCGAGTAAAAGTTGCTCAAGGTCGAGTGAGATTTGCCTGAGCGATGAACGTATAAGGCGGGATACTCGTTTTTTTTAACTGACTGGGGAGAGGTGCACCAGGGAATGAATGAGTAAGTCTAATGTACGGGTCACGTAACATTTTCATTCGCCTAAATATAAGGTTTTTAAATGTTGAGAGATAGTTTATTTAAGGTTTTTAGATCAGAGGAAGAACGTTGCTATATCTTAGAAATATGCAAAAAAATGTTCAATTCAATATTTTGTTGAAGATGTTTTGTATTCACTGATGAGTATTAATACATTGGCGCAGTCACTTTACGATAATTAAATGGAATATAGATAAAGCCGTTTAATAAATCTGTAAGCATTGTGCTTTGCTATATATAATTGATTGTAAAATAAGAATGGCTCTTTAGCAATGTAATTTTGCCACCATTCTGATGCACGCGTGAGTCTGAAATTTAACTACCGTAATTCTGCAGCAATTTTGCTTAACGCAAACACAAATATTTAATATTATATGCACTTCTCTACCAATAATCTACCACAATCCTGGCGAAAATTTGCTGCCTTATGTTTTTCTGTATTTTTGCTACAATTCTGCTGTAATTATGGGTATATTAAGTGTACCCTTTGTCTGTACCTTAGCTCTCGTCAAATGGCTGAAAATCTGATGCAAAGTGCTGGATGCAATTGTCGGTTGGCAATCATAGTCGAAGACGGAAATAGAGGCCGCATGCTCTTTTTAAATTAAGCGTGTAGCATATTAAGACATTGTATAGCAGAATTGCATCGAACTGCGAAAAGAACTCGAGTCAAATTCTTAGCATCAGAATTGCTGCAGACTTGTTACAGAAAAATGCATGCAAGGTAACTGAATATGTATCTTTGAAACTGGTAGTCCGTTACAAATCCGTCATAAATCGGTTGCAACATTTTGGATATAATCATCTAACTGTTGAAATATAGTACATACATAGAAGATTGAAAAAGATCACGCATGCTGTTTCCAAATAAATTATCCTTAGTTAAAGATCCCGTCTCACAAAGAATAAATCCTTTCTACCGATTCGAAACTTCCATCTTTCCAGCTCTCGTAAAATTTATCACGCTAATGCCGTTAAACATCCCTACGATACACGGGGATAGTTAAATATTCGGAAATATAAAATTGTATAAAAGTAAACTACGTAAAGATATTTTATGGAAAATGGAAAATTCTGAAAAGTCAAATTTTGAAAGAAAAAAACTCGGAAAATATTAGTACTGAATATAGAAGTATTGAAAGACCAAAGTATAGAAAAAAAATTCGTAATTGTAAAAATATGGAAAATAAGAATTCGTAGAGTCAAAATATTCAGTAATTTTATAGATTAAAATATTGAAAATCAAAAATTTTATAGATTTAAATATTGAAAATTGTTAATTTTCTATTTCTTTTTAATATACGGGTATTATTGCCTTTACTAAGTTAGCAGGTTGCATATAAAAATTTCAATATTGTAATCTATAAAATTATTTATTTTCAATATTTTGGGTCTCCGAATTTTTATTTTCCATATTTTCACCCTTACGATTTTATTTTCTATACTTTGGTCTTTCAATATTTCTATATTCAATACTGATATATTCAGAATTTTTTTCTTTCCAAATTTAACTTTTCGGAATTTTCCTTTTTCCATAAAATATCTTTCCGAATTATACTTTCATGCAATTTTATCTTTCCGAGTATTTAACTACCCCCCGAGACACGATGTCACAACGTCTCTCCCAACTGCTCTTCTCGTCATTTTCATCTTCTTGCGCCACTGCGTCTCAATGCAGCTTCCCATTCTCCTCGCCATCGATATTTCCCTCGTCCGCCGCTTCTTATCTCCTCTACTACACTTCTCACCCGTGATTTTGGTGCATCTCTCTTCCTTCGCTCTCGCCGATAAATCAGCGGCTCCCGCTACAAAAAACACCATCGTTTCCGGCGACAGTTCTCTTCTCCCATCTTTGCGGAAATGTCTTTTTGAGCGTCGCATCTTCAGCTCCACCGGCGAAAGCCACCCACCGCAGGACTCGGGAGTTTCAGGAGTAGCGGTGGTGGACTTAATAACTTCGCGCAGATGCCGAAGGAGATTGTACGCGGCCACTAGGTACAGGGTGTATTAAATACACGTGTAAAGCGGCGCTCTTGCCATTTGCCAGAGTGCAGGTCTGTAATTTGCGCGGGACGCGATATCCTCCTTTTGCCGGACTTTCTTCCTTCTCTTGGTGTCGGTAGTGAGCTGGTCCTGCGATGTAGGTTGATGGGTACGGAGCGAGAAAAACGAAGTTGAGTACGACGCGCAGAGGAAAAATGTTAATTGAAAATTTAATGATCTGCCGCGATGGAGGTATACCTATACAAGTATGAGGTGGCTTGAGTATGTCTTTTTCTTGGGGTTTAAGGTGTTTTTTTTGTATGGTCGTAAGGTGTAGCCCGCTATTTCTTAGTGGCCCTTCGACACCAGGAGCACTGAATTCGGAACCGCTTTCGCACTACTTCGGGTTGGTTTGTTTTTTGTTTCAAACACGAGGAAAAGTATTTGGAACAAAACATTGCGGCGATACGATCACTGTGATCGGTTATCGGTTAATTAGCCTCGGTTAGTTGCCATAGGTTTACTGATGTTTATGTGTTTATACATTTATTGACAAGTATAATAAAACTGCGCAGTACATATTCTACAAAAACTAATAGTTAGCTTTGACTTTGGTTATTTACCATTTTCGTTTTATTAGTCAAATTTTACTCTTAACGTGCAAATAGTTTAGTGAACTCAATATCGAGTTCTACCATGAATTCTATCATGAATTCTATTATGAATATTTAATTCTCAGTTCCGTATATTTGCGCTTCAAGGATCATAAACTAATTACGCGAGTTAATTAATTGGCTGCGATACTTTGCATTTACATCGACTTTAATCAACGTTAGTCATTACACGAAGAACTCGTGCATATTTAAGTACCTTATTATTTGTCGTGCATCTAACTCAATTAAACTTCTTAAAGTTTCGTACAAAATTCATGTTTCGCGGAAATTGAATACGTTCTCCTGAAAATCTACTTCGATACTAAACCCACGAGCTAAATCGCTCGATCAATTTGGACTCAAGCCTCCCGAAAACATCTTTCAAAGTCTCTATACGCAGTTTTATCGGACTCCGAGCTAATCGCTCGCCGCTAGCTTCAACGGCGCAAAGTTCAATTTCGCCTCGTGAATTTTTTAATTCCCGCGCCCCGGATGATTGATTCGCCGTGAGCGCATCTGCAGCGTACAGCACGTGTGATCGATTCGTTATCCTACACATTTCATCGATAAATAACGAAACGACGCGAGGCCTGCGTCACTCTACGCGGACGACTTGCTGTATACGCGAAGAACGTGTTCCTTGGGTGCAGTGCAGATACGCGAGAGCTAATTTTATCGATCTTTGATGCGCGCGGGACGTAGAGGAAGTGCATTGCGAGTAACTAGAACTCTGATGAAACGAATGATGAAAACTGTTCGGGATAGTATATATAAGGTTGGATCGAATTAATTCGTGTATTTCGAATTTTATTCGAAATGAAAGTCATGTACACATATCCAGATGCATCTTATTTTATAGTATGTAGAATGTTTACGGTCAAAATTAATGTTTCAGGGCTCATTTCTTCTAAGGATGAGAGGTCAACATTTTGTTTTTTATTTTCGATGCGTTTTTGTTTTTTAGTGGTTTTTCGATTTTTGAGTTTTAGTTTCTCGGGATTTTGGTATGTTAGAAATAATATGATCACTTCACTATCACGAATAAGCATGAAATTACATATTTTTACCGACTCATAATTTTTCATACGCTTAATATCTTCCTTGTTTTGTTATACACGAAAATGTCCTGTTTTGTTTAAACGGCGATATCTCGAAAATTAACGATAGGAAATCTTTTAAACCAATTGATCTAATTAGTGAAAACGGTAGCTTTTCACTATCTCTTAGCTAATCTTTGCTCGGACTACGTGGACTTTTATTTTTCAAGATATTTGAGTTCATTTTTAATTTTTGATTGTTTATATCTCGAGAACATTGCTGTCATTTCTTATCAAACAAACGAATTTTTATTTGTTTTTTGATGAATATACGAAATTAGAAAGAAAATTACAGATTCATTGATTCGTTTTGCTTTTTCAAATAGTAAGTTTTGTAACGATGATCAATTTTTTATCAGAGACTTTGATGAATCTAAATGTTTTCGAGGTTTCTGAGTCAGAAAAATAGGTTTTTAATGGGTTTAAAAAAATGTCTGTCTGTGTGTATGTATGTATGCATGTAATGCTAAAAAGAATATGTAAAATTAATTTCAAAAAGTTTAGAATGCCACATGCCGTCGAACCCTAAACAAAGTAACAAGTAGCAACTGGTGTTGTTGACGAGAGATGTTGGACCTTGTGACGCTAAAACTCGCCTAATTGAATAACGTGACTTATTTGTTATTATTTATATATAAGGCTTTCTTACGTCTGAGATCAAACCAATCAAATGACGAGAAAGCTGAGGGTATAACAAAAATTACGTCAAAATTACGTGAAAATACCTAAGAGAAGAGTGTAGAACTCGACACACAAATACGTTATTTTTCATTATAGTCCGGTCGCTAGCCAGGGTGTCGTGGCCGATTGGACGTCCCGCTAAGGTAAGATTGACACCTGGGCTTATTAAACGTATTTTTACCTCCAGAGTTCGAATTTGGAGGGTGATTTGTCCAAAAATGCAAGAGAAAATTGTCAATGAACAGTTTTCATAACAAAAATGCAAATAGCTTATTTTATTTAACTCCGAAAAATTTTGTTAACCTTTGCAGACTATTTTTAACATCAAATACACGTTAAAGATTCTTTTTGCAACATAATATTGTTTATAAAAATATAATAACAAGAAATGGCCGATCGAATGTGAAGCACAGAAATGAATAACAGACTAACAACAAAATAAAGTTTCCGAGATAAATGCGTTTAAATGCAGAAAGCTAGTATGGTAAAACTCCTGATTTTATAATATACTAACTTTTACATCATTATGTGAGATTAAATTGTAATAAAAATTGTTTTTTATGACATATATATGCTGATAGAACCTCCTTAATATAAAAAAATTGATATCTACCCTAACGGCATAGGCCAATAGGCGCAATCACATGGCTGTGAAAGTTAGTATATTTTTTTAGGTACATTTTTAATCAGAAAAATGTACATATTAATTTTTTTACATGCGCGCTGAAGCGCGTATAAATGTTTATAGTTACATAAAACTTACATTTTAAACGGTTTAAAAGATATGTAGAGATTTAAAACTCTAAGTACAGTATATAATATCAATACTGATAATTATACCATCGAAAAGAATAATGATTAGTGACAGCATTTACATCATCTGGAAAACATTTGTATTTCATATTGTCTTATGAAGTAATCAATAAGTAGTAATTCACCATATAATAAGCAAATTAACCCTATCAGAAAAAAGTCAAAACAATTTCACAAATATGAAAATTTTTTTCACATTTTCGGCACACAACTTTTCAAACTCTTTCTTTATACTGTTTAATGTTGAAAAAATTCTAAACTAAAACTGTTAAAGTAAACAATAAACAAAACGGTTGTAATTCGCGCTATGCCAGCTGAACTGTGCCCTATAAAAACACTGCACTATTCAGATATTCTTTCCAGCTGTCAAGAAATGTCGCATATTTATCGCTCTTATTTCGCGAATGTGCATGTACAGCTTCAACCGTGTATATAGTGCTCTATTGTTCGAACGGGCGATGTAAACAATAAACTCGGGGGCTCCAACGTTTCCGGACCCCAGTAGTGTGCAGTGTAGCAGTAATCGTGCAACAAACAGCTAGCTGCTACGCAGAGTTCAGCTGAAATAGACAGAATCGTCGTTTGGACATCAAGAACTTGCAAATGTATCGCACACTGCATGCACGTGTACACACAAATTAACAAAGCAAAGAGTCAAAACTTACCTTTGGAAAAAGCGTCCTGCGGACGTGAGACAGAGTAACAGCTGGCCTCGCGTGCGTTAGAGGTGAAAATCGAAGACGACACAATGATATGGGCATACAGAGGTACGTTCTGACAACAACCCAAGCGCGATTTCGTCGTCGATTGAACTGATTCCTGGTACCCGCGGGCGCGCATCGAGATTTGGGTGGGTGGGTGCGTGCGTGCGTGCATGTGTGTGTGTGTGTGTGGGTTTGTGTGTATGTTTATGGATGTGGATCAACATTAGTCAGAATATACACGGTGAAGATTAATGTTTCGGGGCTCATTTTTTTCTGTTCTATATTTAAGTAACGCGGCTAAAAAAATATTCTTTTTATTTTTCGATGCGTTTTTGTTTTTTTAGCGGTTTTTCCATTTTTTAGTTTCAGTTTTTCGGGTTTTTTGATACCTTAGAAACAATATCATCAATTGAATGCTAATCTGATAATGCATTCAAAAGAGCATAAAATTACCTATCATCTCCGACCCGAAATTTTGAATAAGCTACTTCCCTTGTTTTGTTATTCACGAAATCGTCATTTTTTTTCAAACGGTGATATCTGTGAAATATAAGGACAATTAAAAACTGATGATTAGAAATATGGAGAAGAATTATTCTGTAAAATTTATTTAGGGTTCATCTTTTTCTTTTGAAGGGAAAAACACTTTTTATAAAAGAAATCGATTTTTAGTCAGCTGCGAATACTGGAGGAAATCGGCAGCATTTGATCTGAAACTTTCCAAAACGGTAGCTTTATACTATCACTTGTACGAGTTCTTTGCACAGATCACAACGACCTTTATATTTCAAGATATTTGAGGTAATGTATTTTGTGACTTTTTTATCGCTTATATTTAAAAAATGGACGGGTTATTTTTTACTAAACAGGGCTAATTTACTCTCCATTACATCTTATCTGCTGTACAGAAATGACAATAGCAATAGAAAATACTAATAATCCCAAAATAATAGTAGCGTTTATAAAGCATCAATGTAACTCGCTATGTCTTTTCATAGTAAAACAAAGAAACAAAAGCCATGTATCACACATACAACTGTTTTCGTTTTATTTGACATGTACATTTTTAGAAGGTATTTGATACCATCCATCCATTCACCCAAGCATCCATTCATCCATTTCCACACTTAAACTCCTTCACCCAAGCATCCGACTACTTACCCACGTATTCATACAGCCACCTGTACATTTCAACCCCCCACCCACGCATACATTCATCCACCTATACACTTTCACCTCTATCCACGCATCCATCCATCCATTCACGCAATGTTAATTATTTGGCGAAAATACCTAACCCCCATCTATGTAAAAGTCCCATCAATTCTACCATTGATAATACTACTATTCTAAGATTGACGATTGTTATGTCATATTGATATACTTAAACTTTACAGGATTTTATACTATTTTTTACTTTAAACTAAAATAAAACTTAACAACCTCTCTATCTATACTTCAAAACCGCTATTTCATTATTCATGTAGTCCTATTTACTCCTAAACTTCATGATTTGTTATGCAAACAGCAGAAATAATATTTCTCTATAATACTACCAAAGCCGATCTTCGCCATCGCTTTTAGCAGCTGTTTTTGTCTCTAATGCTCTTACTATATTTTGCCCTCCTTCGTATATTGGCAACATGGACTTCTTGAGAGAAAGAGAAAAAGAGAGAGAGAGATGTACCGAGAAGCGAGATGATACATCGCCAAGATGGCGCGTTGCCCACTTTGCTGATCGTATTTTCAAGAGCGCTGCAGCAGCAGCACACACATACACAAACACACGCGTGGGAGGAGATCGAGAGCAACTTGTTGAACATTGCAAGTAGTTCAGTCGTCAGCAAGCGCTCTTCGTGGAAGTGGGTGCGGAAGCTCGGATAAGTTCTGTAATAACGTAATTTATTCGATTTGAGGTGAAATGGTTTAAAACCGAGAAAAACAATATTTCTTTTCGAAGAGATTGAAATGAAGGACTAAAGTGTTTTCTATAATATACGATGTTTAAAAAATACTAAGTTAATACTGGCGTGTCAAGGGAGAAGCTCGATAAGTCTATTTTCCGTCAAACTGAAAAGAATCTATGATAACCATGTGCTTTTAGAATTGTATTTAAAAACATTTTTTTAGAAGGAAAAATAATATATTAGGAAAATAAGTGGCGCTTTTTCAGATCTTGCAGTACACAATTACTATTTTATACAATGATTACTAGAAAATAAAGTTTTACTCTTTTTATTTCTTATAAAGACTTGTAAATCAGATCACAAGTCAATTTACCTTTTCGTTGTAAAAAGTACTCGTATTTATTTTGTATCGAAGTCCTCTTTTCTCTTCTACTCCTCTTAGACTCTTCTATAATTATTGTGAACATGAACGTCTTATGTCCAATTACGTCCATTTTAATTTGTACACGTAATTGTGATGTATCGGCCTTCTTACGATTTCACTCGCGACTACTTTCACTTCGCTCACTTTTCAGTTTTTAAATTTAAACCTGTAGAAATTTTGCTATAAATTAGTAATAAAACATATATCTAGTTTCTTTAGGCATGAAACGCAGAAATCTATTACGAGTTGATTGATATAAACAACGTATTTCTGTAACAAACGCTACTTATACTTCTTCCTTCACACTGCAGAATATAGCTTCTCTACTAAATTTTATTGTTAATAAAGTTGTATGTAGAATAGATGTTTTAGTACCATTGTACTATAGAGTCGTAGAAGGTTCATATTATGGTAATGACTCTCCAGACATTAATCCAACGGCATTCATCAAGCTAAAATGTTTTATTCAATTAAAAACTAATGTTAGTTCTGGAAAATTGTTGTCCTATTATACGAAGCGTGATAAGATATGCAATTATCAATTATTCTAATTCTAACGTTAATACTTCTTTCATCGCATCGATATACGCCAACATCCGCTGAAAACCCAATCATAAATAAAGCGCCAAACTCCACATTTCACTCCTTACATACAAAATACGCTTCTCGCCCCCTCCACTTATCGCAGCTCACAACCCCGAACATCATCTCCTCTCCTATATATAACCCATCTCACGGCTCCGCTCGAGCATGCGAAACGAATTTTCCAGCCAGTCGCGGCTCTCCGTCGAATTCATTTCGCATTCTAAACTCAAATTCAAATCGCTCTTTGCGCTCTTTCGCCGTCGGTCGATCATCGCTACGAACAGCAGTTATGTAGCCCTCGTCGCGGCCTACCGGGAAATATTAAATGCAAATGGCTTCGTCGGCTCTTCGCCCGCTCTGCCTGGGCTTTTTAAGCCGGTATACAAATCGGAGATGAAGCCATAAATTCAATTTCTATCCCCTCCATCTGCTCACGCACTTTTCTCGCTCGCTCGTTTCTCTTTGTCTCCTTATAGGAGCGCGAGCGCGAGGAGAGCCCCATAAATATTCATTCGAGGGGGGGGACTGCTGTATGCTCGGCATGGACGCCGCTAGAGGGCAGCAGTAGTAGCTTTGAGAGGTGCAGGCGAGTGAGCGAGCTCGTGAACGGGTGCAGGGGAGGATGGGCCTTGATAGTCACTTTTCGGAGTAATATGGTAATTTTTTACGTAAGAGAATATAAATAGCATATCAAGCAAAAATAACCCTCTGTTACTTGACGTACTTTGACTGCAGATGGTACTTGAGACAAAAAAAGGTCTTCCGATTTCTTTTTTTGCTTCGTATCTTGAGCGAATTTGCATCAATTTAGACCTTTTCTGAATTGATAACTCTCAAGAAGGACTAAATGATGGTATAAGTTAAATTCTTCTACAAGGAAGAGTCGTAGTGTACTTTTATAATTTGAAAAAAAAAATACAATTTGTTTTCGGAATAATAGTGTAAAAACTTAAAAAAAAAAAATGGCATTTAAACTTAAAAAATCTTTATTTAAAACTATAGAAATGTAAAGTTCTACTTTCAGATAGTATATTGTTGCTTTCTTCTTTACTAGTTTAAAAAACATTGCTACTTGACAGGGGTATGTTTGGTCCTATAGAAAAACTTCGGGTTGATTTTGTTTGAAAGCAAGAACTGCATTGTATGTACGAGGGTAGTTCAATAAGTCTTTAGAATGACCAACAGATGGCGCGCGAATCGCTCCAAATCATCTGTTTTCAGTCAGCACCACTCCCGACTAGATATATGGTGCAGTCACAGTCCATATCTTCTGAGTTTACGTGTTTTTATAACCAATTGAAGAAAAAAAAATTGCTTGTTAAGAAAAATGGAAAAAAACGAGTTCAGAGCGGTAATTAAACATTTTCATTTAAAGGGTTTAACTCCATATGAGATAAAAAATGAATTGGACTCAGTTCATGGCACATCTGCCCCTGCCTTAGCAACGGTTTATAACTGGGTAAATGAATTTAAGCGTGGTCGTACATCAATAAGTGACGAACCACGTTCAGGAAGGCCCGTAGAAGCAACTACTCCCGAAATCATCAATAAAATCCACGATATGGTGTTGAAGGATAGAAGATTAAAAGTGCGTGAGTTAGCTGAGGCCACAAGGATATCTATAGGTGCAGTTGTTTCAATTCTACATGAAAAATTAGGCATGAAAAAGCTATCGGCAAGATGGGTGCCGCGTTTGCTCTCAGCTGAGAATAAACGCAATAGAGTGGTCGCCTCTGAGGCTCTTTTGGCGCGCATAAGTCGGAATCCTGAGGAATTTTTTCGTCGATTTGTGACTGTGGATGAAACATGGATACACCACTACACTCCTGAGACAAAGGAACAATCCAAACAGTGGATTTCCACAGGCGAACCAGCTCCAAAGAAGGCAAAGACCGTAAAGTCAGCTGGTAAGGTTATGGCTACAGTTTTTTGGGATGCACGTGGAATTATACTTATTGACTACTTGGAAAAGGGTAAAACAATTACTGGTGAGTATTATGCATCATTATTAGAGCAGCTGAAAGAAGAAATTAAAAAAAAACGACCACATTTGGCGAGAAAAAAAATTCTCTTTCATCACGACAACGCCCGAGTTCACACATGCTTCGTTTCAATGGCTAAAATTGAAGAACTAAAATTCGAATTGGTCGAACACCCACCGTATTCACCAGATTTAGCCTCCAGTGACTTTTTCTTATTTCCAAACTTGAAAAAATGGCTCGGTGGACAGAGATTTACGGACAACGAAGACGTCATTGCCTCTGTAAGTGCTTATTTTGAGGAACTTCCGAAAACGCACTTTTCTGAAGGATTAAAAAAACTTAAAAAGCGATTGACCAAGTGTATAGAGCTCCAAGGAGATTATGTTGAAAAATAAAAAAAAATTTACCCAAAAAAAATTGTTTTTATACTTTATTCTAAAGACTTATTGAACTACCCTCGTACTATAATTACTTGTTTACCTCACACGACCAAGCCGCTAACTTTATAGGTATGCATCTAAAAGTAGCACGTATTAAATTTTATAATACATTTTTTAGTACTATCTAAAACTTTGCAAATGACTATTTTGCTCGTGCAAAGACAATTGGTCATTGATGAAAAAAGAACTAAGACAAAAAAGTTAGGGCGTAATTATAACTTTGCGGAATGAATTTATCACTTTGAGAGTTGAAAAAAACACTTTAAATTTTATTTAATTATGGCAATTTTAATTTTACTTTCCATTTAATATAAAACAGTTCAGATAAAATGACCTCTTTTTCTGGGTAAATTGTTTTTCTAAAAACATGTTAGAAACAGGGAATCAAAATACACTATTTTTAGAAAATGTCAGTATGGATATGTGTATGTGTGCGTGTGCGTGTGCGTGTGTGTGTGTGTGTGTGTACGTATGAATGTGGATCAACTTTACACTGAATATACATGGTGAAAAATAATGTTTCGGGGCTCATTTTTTTTTGTTTTTCTTTAAGGACGGCAGCTTTTTTTCATATGAGCAATGCTAAAAATCAAATATATAATATTGATATACTATCAACCTTAATTAAATACGCCGTATCTATCGTACAAAGGCCCATTGGATAAAACCACGAGTATTGGGCTTCATTTTTTGGTGTCAAAAAACGATCCCTAAAGTTTCATCAAAATCGGTGACCCGGACTCCGTGGTCCCACCTTGTAAGTGCCAATAAATCGGCAGCGGTGTTTTATTTGATCGCGGTTCACCCTAATCTCATTTGAACCTTACCAAATCAAACGCATTTTTGTATGATATTAAAAAAAATGGACATTCAACGGAGCACTTTAAATAATCGAAAGGTTCATTTTGCCCCGTAGCCATTTTACCCCTTTCTCCCCGATGTCGTCGGCAGCTCGTTTCCCCCTCCAACGTCGCGGAATTTCAAACGGAATTTACAAGCCCGCCGCCGAGCGGAGAGGATATATAAGTCTGGCTAGCGCGTTCGCATCGCATGACTGACGTCGCTATTGGCAGTAGCGCCGGGCCGCCTCGCCGTCGAGCGCTCGAGCTACTTGGATTCCTTATTTATGGTGTATTTTCCGTTGGACAATTGATGCTTGTACGTACTTGCTCGTGGTCTCGGGGCTCCTGTATTTCTTCGTTATTTTGCGGAAAGGGGACGCTAAGAAGCGAATGATTTAATATGGCTGTAGATCCCGCACTGCGGAAGAGTCAACCGAGAGAGACGTAAGGAGGGACATACGTTTTTGTACATATTTTGGTTGAAGTTGAATTATATCGGGTTATAAAAGAAATGCAATTGCGTGGTATATATTTTTAAGGTATGGGTGATTTTCTAAAATATGTATTCTGCGTAAGGACCATGATCTTATTTCTAGTGTATATGTTGGTATCTATAAGTATGATTTCCATTGTTATGAGAATAATCTACTTTACTTTGGTACAAAATACCTTAAAAATTAATGAACGAGAAGCTTTGAAATATGCACTTCATCGAAGATCGATAAGCAGAAATAGTAACTAATGCGGTGCTCACAAAGAAACTTACAAGGTACACTTTCTGTCAGAAGATAAAAGTGAAAACGTAATTATCATAGCAAAGTCGAATAAAGAATGTTTCGTGCAAGAGATATAAGTCATTTCAATTTTAACTAAAAATATAAACTGTATTACAAATTTCCATATGTTGAAATAGTATTATAGCTTTTATAGTTCTGAAACACAATTATGATGTTTACATTTAGCATTTAGATTATGCTTTGACATTCAATTTGGAATGTTCTCATTATAACAATCAACTATACATATCTTACAAATAATATAATACAGCTAGATAATTAATATACCTCTACAAAACATATGTAGGATATAAATAAGCAACATTTTTATTCTACTTTACTAAAAATCAATTTTGCAGCTAAATGCGATATATATCGATTAATCAATGCGATTTCCATCGTAAATTTCTGCTCCATTTAACCATTCCCAGATAAAAACATAATTTAATACAGCTAGATACAGAATCAAACATGAGTTACACGCTATTAATGAGCCAAATGAGCTACTCAACTAAATAGTACTATCACTGTCGTACATTCCCTCGCCAAATGACGTAGATATAAACTTTTTTCAATCCCCATTGATTAAACCTTATCGCAAAAGGATTTCTGTACCGCATACCGCATGGTAAACGCTCCGGAAAAGATTGCCGCACGGTGCACGAATCCAAATCACTTTCTCCAGAGGCTCGGGCACGAGCTATCGAGAACGCATCGCTCGAGTAATTGACGCGCCCGTGCTAATTGCGCATCTGTATGTACACACGACTATTTCCACTTACGAGCGTACATATAATACGACGTCGGAGAATTCTCGATTGAATGCGCCACTTACAAGCCCCGTCGCCGCGGTGCATCGATCGGCGCATCGCGGCCGCCAACGTCGGATTGAATATTTAGATGGAGTGCTTGCAAGGCTGCGTGGTTTCATTTGAGCGGGTTGTAATATTTGATGATGTGCGTATAGCCGTGGTGTAACATTATATTCGATATTTAGATGAAGTGCTTGCGAGGTTGTATATGGCTCAATTTGTGTAAGTTGTGATATTTGCTGATATGTATACCTGTGGTGTAAAATGGTATAGGTATAGTAATTAGCCTTCGTCTTGATATTAATCCTTCTAAAGAAAATTGCAATCAATTGTACTATAAACATATTATATATAATCTCTGAGAATATAATTTTAGTATTCAGGTCAAACTAGATATTTTGAAGATGCTCATATCCATGGTTCTTACGAAAACTATTAGCACATATCAGATTTCTTGAAAACACCTAGTTCTTTATAGACGTTTATCCGTTTATCTTATAAAATAACTATCAGTTTTTAGATTTTTAATAAACTTTTAAATAATACTTTATTAGACTCTCTGAGAAAACGTTAGTTTTTGCCTGAGATTTTGAAAATTGCTAATTTTTATACGAGGCTCCTGATAAGAACTAGTATTTTTTGAGAAATCTGAAATGTGCTAGTCTTCGTAATAGTGGCGTCGAAATAACGAAGGTTATTAAATTAAAGATATGAAATCTATATAGCAAAGTGACTTGTATTTACATGTACACAATGCGCAGAAGGGGTCTTATTGTAAATGAATTATTTATAATCTATGATTAATATATATATGCAACAGAAATGCATACCTAAAAATAAGTATAAAACGTAACATGTTACGTTAGATTTTATTGTTGGATTCCCTGTAGATACGTTGTGGAATGTTCACGATACATTCGTTAATGCGCTATAAGGGTAATAAAAGTATTACATGTAAAACATACCTTGGTCAATCTACCCAACGCACTATATATAATCAAACTGACTATATAGTGATAACTGAATATATTTAATATTCTTCACACAATAAATATTAATTACAACATAATCAATACAATCACTTTTCGAGACAGCCAAACCCCAAAGCAGTCGACAACTTATTTCTATCCACGACAGCAAGTCATCTTCGCAAGTCCCATTAAACTTCTTCAAATCGAAAGAACGCTCCGCGAAATTTCACCTCCACCTTGGCCGTCTCGCACTCGGCAATAAAAGTGTCCTCGCTCGCGACGTATTCATGGGACACGTGTGTTACGCGCGGATTGCGCGCTTGCAGCCTCATGAATAAATGCATCCGTCTCACTCTTGCATTGTCGAGTGTGTGTATATATATATATATATATATATATATATATATATATATATATATATATATATATATATATATATATATATATATACAGCTATGGCAGCGGCGCTGATGCACGTACTTGTCGCGTACCGCGCGACATTATACATTTTCGTGTCGGCGACCGCGGAGTTTTCGAGATGAGCTCGTTCGCTCGCGTGATTTATCGAGCGCGATCTTCGCGAGGGGACTGGCAAGTGTATGCGTGTAAAGAGTGGATATGGGGGCCGCGCGAATTGAGTTGATTTTCAAATGATTCTGAAAAGAGTGGTTTGTTTGGACGAGGAAGTTTTTAGGGAAATAATTGGAGGAATGAGCTGTTTTATCTCTTTGATCGTGGCCAATGTGTAAAAATGTGCAAACTTTTCTCAAGTAAAAATGTTACAATACAGATTTGTGTAAGGCTTGCTGATGAACTTATTCTTTAGGCGCATAAAGTTTAATTACCACGCGGTTTTGGATTAAATTTTAATAAAAAATACAAAACATTTAACGTTATATATATCCGTTATTTTATTATTTAAACAAATTATTATTAATGTCTTTTATGATAAATCGTAAAACTAAATTAATTGTTTCTGTTTTTTATTAATTCTGCTTCACTCAGTTTGAGAAGAAACATATTTTGAACATATCTAAAGAGTTTCAGGTCATTCCTACAAAAATTCCTTTCAAAACCACTTGGGAAGTGAATTTTAGTAGCAAGCAGGCTATGCACTTTGTGGCTATACTCCCAAACTTTCAAATCCACGTATAAATAAATTTTGGTAAAAAAACAGGCTTCGAATTTCATGGATGCACCTCCAGAATGTGGAAATAAATAAGTTTACCAGGCCTCGAATTTACGTATACATTGTATAATTTTTAGTTGAAAAAAGTTTCACAATGCCTACGTAGATTTAAAAACAGTTATTAACATATAGATTTTTATATTTTTTAGACTTTAACAGTAGCATGTTGCGTTATAAAAAAAAAACGCACAAATTGCATGTAAGAGCTTCCATGCCCTCTTTACAAACATGTTCGTAAGAGTAATTAATTTTTTTAATGAATGATCCAAATTTAATTAAGCAACAGCAATTTTTCTTTAAATTGGGTTCGATTAATTGAGGCGTCGATTTTCATCAGTAAATGTCATGTTTTAAAGTTTAATGTCCAATGAAAGCGTTTAAAGAAGTGTGCAAGTTTCAATCGCTCCGTTCGTGTTTGTGTTGAAGAAAGTTGTTGGTTAAAACCTTACCGTGAAACCAATCCCAACAGTCGCAGCGAAGTTTCCGTGCTGAAACTTTCCCGTATCGAACTGTACCAGTAGAGATGTTTTGCCGACTCCGCTATCGCCGAGGAGTATAGTCTGCAAAATCAAGCAAAAAGTACTGTATTATTTCGTTGTTCATTGAAGTATGTGCTTGTATTGTTTGTATGACGATCGCTTTGTAATAAATTGTAAAGATATATAATCCATTTTACTACAGTCATAAAATTATTTTCTCTAGTTCATTTGGTGTAAATGCAGCATTGAATAGAATTTAAATAGATTCATCCGACCACTGTGAATTCCATTACGCGCTAGAAAATCTGAATATAAATAACGAAGTTGAATTTGTAACGCTATAGATAAGGTATTACTCTCGGTATTGCCCGTGTACGTATTTACACTGATAATTTTTGTAAACAAGCTTAAAATTAGTTCGTATTCAACATTAATTAAGGAAAAGCTCTTTAGAATTTAAAATTTTCTTAAAGTGCTTTTTTCTGGATTGAAGTAATTACAAAGTTGCCACTGAGAATTAGTGAATTTTAACTATTTTATTATTGAATTATTGAGTTTTAACTATTTTAATTCTCTAATTAGTGAATTTTAACTATTTTAATTATTGAATTTCACTAATTCATCAGTGAAAAATCACTAATTCCCAGTAACAACTCTGTAACTTCTTCAAAACAGTAAAATTGTCAGTATTCCAACTTAAAAGAGTATCGAAATGGAAATATTCAATGCCAAAGTTTCTAGGTAAGCAGGTATCTCATCTAGTTAGTCCCCGAAGGAATAATGAAGGAGGGTCACGGAATAGTCGCTAGATTTTTAAAGTCTTAAACGCGACTTCAGATTATTTAGGCTAAAATTTGTATATAAACAGACGATATCAGGACTAGATTACCTGAAGTTGTCTCCAAGCTTTCAGAAATGTAGTTACTAGTCCGTACCCATCTCCTTCATTATTCCATCGGGGAACTAACTAGATAAGATGTCATGCGAAGCATGTGTGAAACACTAAAAAACTAAAATGTTGCAAATAATTACTACATATATATATGTAGAATAAGTATAAAACTATAATTTGCGGATCCGTTTCAAAGACATAAAAAGTGAATAACGTTCCCTATGCTATGCCAGTATATCTATATTTACAGTATATCTATTTGTACAGTATGTCAAACAGTCTACGCCACTCATCAGTTTTCCGCCATACTTCAAAATACTTAGATTATTTTCAAAATATTAAAATTTTTCTTTCAGAATCTAAAAAATGAAATTACAAAAGCAATGCTTCTTAAATTAAACGATAATCCACCCAAAACTCTTAAATCCAATTTTCTTCGGCCTTTACCTCGATCGAAGAACCACACTTCCAACAAGCTCCCAAACGAAAATCACGATTTCCACTCCACAAGACACCTCGTCAACTTTCCGCGCGTCGTCCTTGCAACCAGAGACACCCTCGCTCTCGCGCGCATGTCCCGCTTTAATTGCGCGAAATCCCGTGGCGAGATCACCCAATAACAAGATTAACTTCATAGAGCGAGCGGCACGAGAGTGGCGCGAGGGTAAAAACACGCTTGCCGTATATATAATAGCGGCCACCGCCATGCGGGACTAGTATGGGACGCGCAGGGGAGTCTCTCGTTCCTCAAGCTATTATAGCGCACCCGTCGCATCCAATCGGAATCGAGTCGCGCGTGGCGTCGCGTTGGGTGCCCAGGGGGGCGGACGACGACGAAGCTCTTTCTATTGCTGCAGGCTGTTGCGCCAAAATCTCGGCCCTATGCGTATGCGTGTATAACTTATTTCATCGGTGTATTGATGTATCTGTCGATGGCCCTTGCGAAGACTAGCTTTGTTCATGATTTTGCTACGGGACCTGACATTTTTCGGGTGCCCGTGTAAAAAAATTAGTTTGGCAATAGTCTGGCTCAATAAGTCTGGCGAAAGCCTTGCAGAAGTCCGACAGAAGTCTGGCTTTGGCTACTCTGCCAGACTTTTGACAAAATGTGCAAAACAAAAGCATCGCGTCATGTTAAATTGCCAGTAACCTAAATTTTGGTCTCTATTTTACAAATATTCATATTTTAATCAAGATTGCAATATGTAAAAAAACTTTTCTCCTATTTTATCGAAAAGTACGTATTTTCACTATTCTAGTCGATACTAATAATTAATGTACTACTCTAATTATTTACTTGTGAAAAATGAGTTATCTTGACATAATTTCAAAAAAAGTCTGGCATAGTGGCCTAAGCCAGACTTCTATCAGACTTTTGCAAGACTTTCGCCAGACTTGTTAAGCCAGATTAATCCCAGAATAGTGCCAGACTAATTTTTTTACACGGGTACTTTCATTTATTCGGGTAGCCTGATTTTCTCGGGTAAAGCGATATGCTTTTGAGTACCAAAAGAGTCTAGTTCCCGATTCGAACTCGGTAAAAAAATAGAATCGATCCGACTCTTCGAGAATTTATCGGCGCGTACGTAATTTATAGTTTCTGTACGAAAAATGCTAGTCTTCCTGGAAAATTTATGATAAGTGCTAGTCTTCGTCGGAAACTATGAAAATTGTTAGTCTTCGTGGTAATGCGCTCAACATTGTTAGCCTTTGTAGGAATTTGAAATATGCCAGTCTTCATAAAGGCCATGGATGTATACTAGGGTAGTCCAAAATTCCCAAATTTTTTAATTTTCTGAGTGTAATGATTAAAAATAGTATAGGAAATACAGAAAAAATCATAATTGTTTTGTCGTTTTTATTTATTATAAAATTTTAGCAGCTATTTATTTAGACCTAAAGTTGCTGAAACTCATTTCTTGAGATCGATGTAGCCACCTGCAAAATATTTTTCGAAAACGAAATATATGTTTATTTTTTATTTTCTACTTTTTCAGGGGGGTTACTCGAAGAAAAATAAAAGGAGTAAGCACTGTTATTCGACTGTAGCACATTTTAACACCTTTTAGCAGGTTCCTCACTGTCCTTTACATCTCTTCCTCTTAACTGTTCCTGTTCCATTAGCATCTAACGGGCCCAAGGAAGACACAATAAAACCTCGTTTTACGCCTGCGCGAAAGCTGTATATCCATCTCTTCGCGCGTACACCTATACGAGTT